>WAAG01082816.1:28395-38750 GCA_013390105.1 Tichodroma muraria
TTCAAGTTTAAACCTGCTTTGCTCTTGATTATAGAATTTTAAATTGGCAACCCAAATTAATATTTCTGTCTGGTTTCAGACTGAAACCACAACAGGTGACCAGTGAGAGGACCCAAGGGAATGGCCTGAAATTGTGTCAGAGGAGGTTCAGGTGGGATATCAAGAAAAGCTTCTTCACCCAGAGGGTGATTGGGTGCTGGAAAGGGCTCCCCATGGAAGTTGTCACAGCACCAAACCTGACAGAGTTCAGTAAGTATTTGGACAATGCTCTCAGGCCCAGGGTGTTACTCGTAGGGATGGTGTGGTGCAGGGCTGGAAGTTGGACTTAATGGCCCTGATGTGTCCCTTCCAACTCAGCATATTCTGTGAGAAACTTGGACAAATAATAACAAAGAATAAAAATACAAAAAGTGTAAAGCCAGAGATAGGAAAGAATTTTTTTTTTTTTAAATTACATTAAAATGAAGACAGTATCTTGTGAAAGTGGGTAATGGGATAAAATGAAACTCAAAAGGGAAAATTACTGACTTATAACTCTTCAGCCTGGAGAGTCTTGCAAGTGAGGAACTCATCTTTGCTCAACAGATTTTAATTTCCAACTGAAGAAAAAGGTTTCTGACATACAATTCAGGGTATTCAAGGAGCGCCAAAATGAGCTGCACAGTCATGTTTTCATTTCCAGAAAAATGTCCCTGCCCATAGCAGTGGGATTGGAACTAAATGATCTTTATGGTCCCTTCCAGCCTAGGCTGTTCTATGATCACAGCATTATGAACTTACCAGACCCAATGTGCCCCTCATTTTATTTTTTTTCTCCTCCTAATTCCTTTCTCTTCATTAAACAAGTGCACTCATAAGTGTATGCAAGTCCTTCGGCACTCTTTTCTGAGATCTGGGTTATTTCACATATTATAACATTTACTTCTCTGCATTTTCTCATTTATTTTAATTTGCTCACTGTTGAAGTAGCAGGTTCATGCTGAGTGCAGGGAAGATGGTGTGTGGTATTGTTTCTTCTGGCATAGGGCACCTTTAACTCAGACTCAGTTTGAGGTCTTGTTGAAAGAACTGTTGCACACAGAAAAGGGTATTCTTTCATACAAATCTCTTTGCCAAAAAAGTGCTGCTTCATTGAGGCTGTTCAGAGTTTCACATCCTGATTGAATTACATGAACAGTTTTGGCCAAAAAGAGGGGAAAATACATGATATTTTGCAATGCTTGATTCAAATGACCCATAAAAAACCATCACTCTGCTTCGGGATGGGTTTGTAAAGAAGTGCAGGTCTGTGCAGGGAGGATGCAGTGATGCTTTTCTCCCTTACTGAGTGGTAACCCCAGGAGGGATCTGCTGCCTGGTAGGAACACAGGGTTCAAACCTTCCTTGTCCTGATGCCAGTGAGTAAAGCAGGGACAGAAATCCTTTGACCCTTTGCCTTGGCTGGGTAAATAGAACACTGAAATTCCTCCTATTTTACGTAAGTTTATTTACGTGCCAGTACAAAGATATTCAGGGACTCAATTCCTTCATGGTAAAGGAATTGTGTTCTAAGGTGCCTTTTGTGACTCTGTCAGTGTTTCAGCAGTCAGACTCCGGCCTTTTAAAAACTGGGTTTTTTTAAATGTCATGGCAGTTTAGAAAACAATATTAACAGTACCTCTAATGATACATATGGGGGCTCTTTTATTCAGCATCTTACCTTTTAGCATAAACTTGTTGTTATTTTTTTCCTCAATGAACAAAGCTAAAAAGTATGATTTTGTGGAGAGTTCCAAAGGTAGAATTGTCTTCTAGATTGCAGGAAAAAAAAGAAAAATATTATAACATCCTAAATCATGATTTTTTTCTGCACATTTTTTTTCTGTGTCTATCTTAAAGGAATCAGTCGCCTAATCTTCTAATCAAGGTAATTCCCTTGTTGTAAGTTAAAGGTGGAGACCAGACTCTTCATTTAGGGAAAATTAAAAGGAAGTCCCAGGTAGGGGTCTAAATCACCCATATCTATTCCAAGAGTACGCTACAAGTGTCTCAAACTTGTGAACAAACATCACAAGTCGGAAGAGAAAAACGGTTCCAGTGATACCTAATATTAATCACACCACTAAGTGTGTGCTGTATGTAATGTGCAGGCTGCTGCCATCATTATTTAAAGGAGGAGGAAGAAATAATGTTGAGGAGTTGTAGATGACAAAGTGTAATTATTTTTCAGCCTATGTGAAGGTGCTTGCCAGCTTGATAATACTTGTCCTGGGCATCTTCATCATATTTATGTATACAGCAGGCAAGTGCTTTTACTCTATAAAGAAAATGTAATTCTATTGGCTTTGCCAAGATTGAATTAGTACCACATATAACATGATTTCAAGCTTATAGGGGCTTTCACAGATATTGAATATCTTTTTTTTTTTCCCCAGAAATGTCTGCGCTGATTACCCAGGGAATACCGAATGAAGATAGGATATGTGAATAAACTGTGTGGTGAGGCACAACCAAGCTGTTTTGAGTATCCTGTCCTGTAAGCTTGGATGGTGATTCAACTCACTCCCTTCAGCCATGGAAAAAGGACTATGGATGGATTATGACTTGTTCCCACTGTAGGGAAGGTTTGAGAAAAATGAATTGTGCCCTTTTGGACAGGTCTGAGCTGCTCAAGCATCTGGATCCTGCCCTGACTGTGCAGTTCAGCTGCAATTAAGACATCTAAATGTGGCCACCTTTGAGTGTGCTCTCCTTTGCTGAGCTCTCCTGACAGCAAGTCACTATAGTCTGTGGAGCCTAGAGAACCATTCATCTGATGTTTGCTTTAGGATGTGAGCTGAGCCTTGCTCTGGGATCCCATTACTCTTCTGAAAAGTGGAACTCATTACAGTTACCTAAACAAATTATAAGCATATCTTGACAAATCTGGTGCACTAGGGTAGTAAGTCATCTTCAGCCTCATGCAGATGTCTTAGAGGACCTGTGGGAAATCTCTGGCCTGCTGGAGGCCACTCAGAAAACCCAGCTCATCTCAGTGATAGTAGTCACGCTGAATGCTGTCTGCATAGGTCCTGAAATATTTCTGACACCAATAAAACTACTGAAAAGATTCTGGTTTCCCTCATTCATTCATAAAAGTCATTTGTCTATAAGGTGCTATCACCACTTCAAAGTGATCCTATTTCAGTGTGTTCTGTGGGATTTGTGAGGGAATTTTGTTAGTGATTTTGGTCCTGTGGTAAGACATAACTTCTTTATGGACCTTTAGTAGTCATAAATGCAGTGATTTTTTAATTATTTATGAAAATTTGGAATCAAATGAACACTTGTTTCAGCAAAAGTTTTTGAGAATTCCTAGATGGGACAATGGGGAAAGAAGTGAACTTGTTTGTAATATCTTCTATTGGTCTTAGAAATACTAGGAGTTGTGAGGTGTGGGCTGTGGAAAGACAGTGTTGTGATGTTTGCTTGTGGCTCAGCAGTGACTGAAGTTGTTCTTCCTGTTACACAACTTAAACCAGTGACAACACTATTTCGCTTCTCCACACTGTAATTTTTGCTGCATTGTATGGTGATTAAGGTCCACAGGAAATATTTACCACTGGTTTCCCCCTATGCTTAGGCTTCCACTCATTAATAACAGCCTACCTCTGCTCCATGGGTAGTAACAATTACTTTTACAATGTCTGGAAGAATTGAGGGTCACTATGGGATGGATGCAAAGATGTCGCAAATGTAAGTCCCAGCATTTCTAGCAAGGGTTTCTTGGCCCTTCTTCAGTAGTTACTAAGTTACTTCACTTAACTAAAGAAGTTACTTCACCTGGATTAATTGATTTCAGCTTTGTCCTTCCTGACAGAGGTTTTAGTTTTTAAAGTCACCTTCCTATTCTGTTTCTGCCAAAAAATGCCTATAACATGTTGTTTGCTCTCTTGTGTGAAGAGCTCCTATAAAAAATGAAAAATGTGAAAAATTTTGGTTAAAATTCTTTATCCAGGAATTAAAAAAAAACCACACCTGGGACTTGCTTTGTGGCTCATCATAATTCCATAATCAATATTCATTTAATAGAGGCAGATTTTAGCAATCATTCCAAAGATACAGTTTCAATCAAACAAATTTTGATGTTGAAATAATCAAATCATCCAGAGAAATTTAGAGTAGTATCAAATCAAAGTCAAACTAATATGGGACCATTGGCAGCATGATATATTCTCATTATAAACTGGTCGTTAATGCCTGGTTAAATGATATATAGAGACTTAGAACATTTATCCAAATAAATAGTTGTTTTTAAAGTCAATTATATGATAGCTGGAAAAGTAAACAATGTGATTGCTGTTAAAACACTGGCTTGTATTCATAAGATAATGGGCATGTCATTCACATTGCCTGCCTGCCTGCCTGCCTGCCTGGTGGATTTCAGTTTTTTTTTGTTTTATATATTTAGAAAACTCACATGCCCTAAAGACATGATGAGATATCAACATAGTAACTCTTGTTGGTAGGTCCAAAGGCACAAATATTTATTATCACTAGAAATCAGAGAAGCTTTTCAGTTTCTTTTGTTCCTAAACTAGGTGTTGCCCAGTATTTGCACAGAATGCTTATCTGTGGAGTCATATCACAGCTGGATGATGTAATTTGTTACCTAGATGAATAAGCCTAAGCAGATCTCTTCAAGATGGTAAGCAAAGAACCAGCAGTAGTAAGGAAAGAAAGAGCATGCATTTAGTTTCCCTAGTGTAGGGAGAATCCATAAAAGGAGGGGCTTTTCTAGCAAAAGGTTTGAAATAAAGATGAGGAGTTACCTGGTTGTCCTTGTTTCATTAAAGGCAGGGACCAGCTCAGACCTAGCCATTCTGAAACCCTGGTTCTGCAGCTGGTACCTACAAGAGAGTCTTTTATGACAGTGGGACCTATTTGAGGTCTAAGAAGAGAGATGATTCACCTGACCAAGGGGGAAAATGCATCATAGCCAACAAGTTGACTAACTTGGTAAGAAGAGCTAGGAAGGAAGGCTAGGAAGACAAGGAGAGAAGACTTAGTATTTGTGGGAGAGGACAGCAGGACTGCATGGAGCTCTGCCTAGGAAAGGATGATGAGCCAGCCTAGCACTTATAGGATCAGGGTTAGTGGATGGTGTTGCAGTGGGTGTCTGCTGCACACTGCCTGATCAGGAAGAAGTAGATGAAGTAGCTTTTTCAGAAAACCGAAAAAAATGGACTTCAGGATCCTTAGAAGAGGGAACAAGTCAAAAAGCCAGACAATAAGCCCATACTTCAGAAGGACAGAATTTGGCTTCTTTAGGGATATGTTTAGAATAATCCTATGGGAGATGACCCTGGAGGTAAAAGGGGTTCAGGAGACCTGCTTGATATTGGAGGATTGCTTCCTTCTGGTTCAAGAAGGTTCTCTTCCACTGGTACTGAGTGCATATTTTTTAATAGTAAGATCCTCCTTCAGAAATGTGGGGACCCAGAGAACAGTGGGAAGTTTGGAGCAAGAAAGGCTTACCTTTGGTAGAATAAAAAAATACATTAGAGAATACTTAAGCAAACCAGACTTACATAAATCCATGGGGCCTGATAGGATATCCCCATGAGTGCTGGGGAAGCTGCCAGACGTCAATGAGCGACCACTGTCTCTTATCTTTTAATGATAATGGTAACTGGGAGAGGTGCCTGAGGACTGGAGGAAAGCAAATATCCTTCATATCTTCAAGAAGGGCAAGGAGGAGGGTCCAGGAAACTGTAACTTATCAGCCTCACCTTGATCTCCATGAAGTTAATGGAAAGATCCTGGAAGCCATTTCCAGGTACATGTAGGACCAAAAAATAATTTGGAGTAGTTAGCATGGATTCACCAATCTGATAAATGGTGAAATGACTGGCTTGGTAACTGAGTGGAAAGCAGCAAATATTGTCTACCTAGACTTCAGTAAGGCTTTTGATACTGTCTTCATTGAAATACTGATGAGGTGTGGGCTGGATGTGCAGACACTAGAACAGATTGACAACCAACTGAGTGTCTGGGCTCAGAGAGTGGAGGTCAGTGATATGAAGTCTTCTTGAAGATCAGTAGCCAGTAGTGTATCCCAGGAGTCAATTCTGGCTCTGGTCCTGTTTAACATCATAATGAGGGGACAGAGTGTACCCCCAGCTGCACCCCCAGCAAATTTGCAGATGACATCCAAGTGAGAAGAGTGCCTGATAGGCCAGAGGGACCTTGACAGGCTAGAGAAATGTCTTGACAAAAACCTCACAAAGTTCAACAAAGAGAAGAGCAAAGTCCTGTTCCTGGGGAGGAGGAGCCCTGTTAGCAGTGCCGGCGCTGCCCCGCTGGGGAGCAGCTCCGCAGCAGGAGCCTGGCACCCCGAGCCAGGAATATGGCCTTGCCTCAAGGAGGCTCACTGGCTGCGGTAGGATGGATGTTTCCAACAGCTGCAGAGATGATCCTTCCCTTCTACTCAGCCTCACCTGGAGTGCTCTGTCCAGTCCAGCCTCTGAATGCTGTTGTTCCTCTTGCTTTGCTCCTTTGTGGGTGCACAGGGAAGCTTTATAACCTAACTGACTATTTCTGTATATCTGACTAATTTTAGTCAAAGTGCTCTGTGCACATGCCTGTCTGCAGTACTTATAGAGAAAGCTGGAAGTGGCCGGCAGAGTTTTGGGCATGGTACTTGTAGATGTTCCAGACCAAGTTAGAAGAACCTGTCTCTAGACTGATTGTGGAGAAGTATTCAGACTGAAGAGTATCCCGAGAAATGCCTATAACACCAAAGGAAAGAGCTGAATTCACTTCCCAAGGTGAGAACTGGTCCTCTCCTTACTTTGGGACATCCCACCTGAGAGCTAGCCAACTGCTATCCATGAATGTGAACAGCTATGCTGTGCCAGGCTGCATTTATTCTGTGCTGTGTTGTTAACTATTACAAGAAGATTGCTACTCTGCTTTTATAATTTGGTTTTAAGTGCCTTAAAACAGAGAAAAAAGTCACTTGATATTTGGCACTGTGGTGCTGGGGCTTGATAGATGTGTTCCAAGCCTTGAAGGTTACAAAATGAGGGATTGTTCTGGGCATTACATGATTTCAGGCTGCAGCATCTTGCCATGGCGAGGTCTTCTCTGAGTAAGGGCAGGCTTGTCACATGAGGCTTCCAGAGAACTTCAGCATGGAAAGGGACATATTCATGGTCTCTGCCCTGTGTCAAGAAGAAGTGAAGAGAGTTAGAAAGATGGCTGAAGTTTTAGAACTCTAATTTAATACTCTGAATGTCAAGTTATATGTTCTTTAATGGGTGATTTGAAGTTCCTGTCCTTAAATATACCAACATTACCAGGACAGGTGGGTTGAAAATGTTTGTGGTATTAGTTTGTATGTCTAGTTGCAGAAACGTTTAAAACTGTTGCACTTCTTTTAACTGCTTATTTTCCAGGTGTGCTCCAGGAAAGGAAGAGACAGAGGTTGAAGGAGGCAGAGGTCCCTATTTACCATCCTCAGTGGCTTGCTGAGCTTTTCTACTGAATGGCTCAGTATGGTACAGATAATGAAGTAGTTTCTAAGAAAAAAATTATCTATTGTGCACTAATGTAGTTTCCAAGGAAAATCCCTTCTGAATCATCACAAATGTTCTGTAATAGTTATTAGAGGACCTATTTTGCATCCATAAATAGTTTCTTTTATACTTAACTTCAAACCAAGTATCTTTCCAGCTTGAATTAAAGTGTTGCTTTGTCAGACCATTTGTTGTTCAGTAGCTGGTTGATTACAGATGTACATCTTTTTTTTTTTTTTTCTGGTCTTTTTAGAGGGCAAATCACTATGGTAACCACATTACAGAAAATTGCTTGTTCTCCTTAAAATACCCTTCAGAAAAAGGTCATTTGTTATTAACATTTTCTGACTAAATCCAAAACGTTAACAACATCAAGAATATTATCACTGTTTCTATACTTACATGGTTTTTTTTCTTTACCATGCACCTATCAGTTAACTATCAAAACAGGACAAAATATTGAGACTTCAAAACAATTGCAGAGCTGCAGACTTTTAGGTATGTTTTGAAATATCAAGATTCACTCACGTTGCTGCATTTCAGCTGCTGGTGTGCATGGCTTTGTTCAATTGTTTTCAATTCTAATTCTGAGAAAAATCCAGGCTGAAGTTATTCTTTCAGCCTCTGTGTGCTGTGATTGAAAGGAAGGGCAGGCAGGCATATGACTATTATGGGCAGCCGTCTGTTGTTGAATTATGAAATAGCTGTTCTGGATAGTGGTTCAAAAGCCTGGAAGTGGCTGGTTAAAGGTTTCTACACTCAGGGTAAAATGTGTCCAAGGGGTGTTAGATGGGAAAAATCAGGTCTGATTGTAAAATGGGGTCCTAGCCTGTGAAGTGATAACATACAAAGTTATTCTCTTTCTGGCATATGCCACTTGTGTTCTGCCTGATTGGACACGTTGTTTCTTTGCCATTTTACATTATCTACATTGCCTGCAAAGGATCTTCACATTTGTATAGTTTTTTTGGTTTGCAGATAGCTATTTGCAAGCTTTTATCCAAGCTCAGTAAACATCAACAAAAAAAAAAAATCCCCTTTCTTGGAGTTCCATCATTTTGGAATTGACAAACAAGTTAAAAAGGCTGCCAAAAGAAAGCAGGAGTTGGAGGAAGTTAATTCACATTGATGTGTGCATGCCACTGATAGCAAGTTATGCCTATGACATTCTGACATTGCCTCTCAAAAAAGAGAAAGAGTGGAGTGGAGTGAAAGACTAAGAGGATGTTCATTTAATTGGAAATCCTACTGAGATCTGAGACAGCTGAGGCAAAGGATGCACCCTTTTTCTGCACAATGGCATTGGCTGAAGGTTGTATATAAGGTGGCCTTATTAAAGTGACAAGGCAATTTAATTCTTTTGTGCACAATGATTCTACTTCATTGATTTACAATGGGAAGGATATAATTTTGCTAGTGTTGGCAAAAAGCTCAAATGTCAGGCTTTTCAAATTGCCATACTTGCCTTGTTCAGGATGAATAATGAATAAGTCACCTTTTGTCTACAGTTAAATATTCTTGAATAAATACAAAGAACATAAAAGACATAAATGATTGCCTGATTTATATTTAAAATAAAGATCAACATTGTGATAAATGGTTGAAAATGCTTAGTGTGAAGTAATATGACTATGCTGATAATTACATTATCAATTAAGGGGCAGCCCAGGTGTGGAGTGTTATAGAATGGATGCCAGAGAGAAACCCCCCAGTGTGGAACATGCCAAACTTGTCTATCTGGAAAACGTGGGTGAGGGAGTGAAGAGAGCCTTAGCTATGATCACATGTTTAAAACTGGACCATTTCATGTATTGAAACATACTTTCTCTCAGGAATCTGTGGCTGTTGCTTCTTTGTCATTAGCAGGATGTACTGGTCTCATTTCCGGAAACAAGTGTTGCTTCATTTATTCCTGAATGGTTTGAGTGGTCAGAGAGGGCTACTCATCATTTCTCAGGATCTGTCTTTAGTCAGAGAGGAGCAGATCTTAAAAACCTGCTGAGTCAAATGTTTGTAGCTGGCAAAGTTGTCAACATCTCAGTAAAATCTGGAACAATTTTGAAGAAAAAAAGATGCAAAAATATACTGAATACTCTTCATCATGTGATTCCTAGACCATGAGCAGCAAGGCTTGCCTTCATCTGATGAACATACAGGTTCCTTTTTATCTAAAGCAATTGTGTTAACATTATGTCTACTCCTGATCTGTTGTTATTTTTCTTCTAGAAAGCTTTCTTTGTCTTAATTTAGTTTCTCAATGTCTTAAGATGATCAAAAAGATGGTGGTGATCACGAGTGTAGTGAGATTCCTCAGCCTCGTGCAGGGGCAGCATGTGCTCTTCTCTTGCTCTCTTCTGTGGCAACTTTGATTGTACATTGTCAATCCAGGCTCTTCTGATCTCATATTCTCATTCCTCCACACTTTTCCTTTTTTAGTGGGTACAAATATTCTCTTTTTTTTATCCCTTGTCCCAAATCCCTAATCTTCAGAACTACCCTTGCCTTCCAGGTATATATGCTCCCATTTCTTTTGTCCTATCCCATTTCTCACTTTCACGGAATATGTTGCAATGAGAAGTGGGAAAGAGCTATTTCACCCTTATTCCTGCCTATTTGCTTTAAAAGCCCAACAAAAACCAGTTGCTCACAGAAAAGTGCTCCTGCCTTACCCACGATCAGTGTGCTGCTTGTTTATCTCCATATGGGGTGATGGCAATGGCTAGTACTAGTCCAGGAGCAGAAGCTGCCTTCTTCCACTCCATCCTGGAGTTTTAAACCAGATGTTGAGAGGGACTGTTTTTTCCCTTGCTGGTAAGA
>WAAG01082820.1:1848-17910 GCA_013390105.1 Tichodroma muraria
GGTACGGCCGCAGCCCCGTGTGCTCCCGCATGTGGTTCTTCAAGTCGTAGTTGTGGGCGAAGGCGGCCCCGCACTGCTGGCACAGGTAGGGCTTCTCCCCCGTGTGCTTCCGCATGTGCACCTTCAGCTTGTCCTGCCTGCCAGAGAGCGACACGGGCACGGTCAGGCCGCGAGAGGGCTGGGAATGGGGTGGGAGCGGGGTTTGGGGCGGGGAAGAAGAAAGGAGGGGGCAGTGGGGGAAAGGGTGCGGATGGAGGAGGGTGGGGTGTCGCTGGAACAACGGGGCTGGGCAGCACCTGGTGTGGGGCTGGGCGTTGGTGCTGGGCATCCATCCAGGGCTGAAAATCAGCTGGAACGGGGCTGGGCAGCACCTGGTGTGGGGCTGGGCAGCACCTGGTGTGGGGCTGGGCACTGGTGTGGGGCTAAACATCACCTGGTGTGGGGCTGGGTATCGCCCAGTGCAGGTGGGAGGGTGAGGTCACATATGGGGTCTAAGCATGGCTATGGGGTCACAAACTGCCTCATACTGGGGTCTAAGCACAGCTGTGGGGTCCCAGTTTGCCCCATATTGGCTCTGAGCCTGGCTGTGGGGTCCCACCGTGCCTGGCCCGGGGCTGACGCAGCTTTGGGGTCACACATGGCTCATGTGGGGCCGGGCCGCGGGCCAGCAGGGCCACACGAGCCGCGGCCATCGCGGCCACCGCGGCTTCCTGGCGGCAAATCCAGCCCCGAGCACGTGGCCGGGCAGTGGGAGCCCCTCCTGCCCTCCCCAGCACCCGCCCGACCCTTCCCAGGCGGATCCACCCCGCTCCTGCATGGAACACCCAGAGCCCGGAACGCTCTTCCCTTTGCCCACAGGATCCCCGAAATCCTAAAGCTCCAGGGAAGGATCAAAGCCCCAAGGCCGCCAGCTCCGAGGGACACAAAAACGGGCCTGTGACGTTAAAATGTGTCATTTTACACAGCCCCAATCTCTCTTTTCTTACGGGAGCTGCCGCTGCTCCTCCCCCTGCGACCGCGGAGGAACCAGGAAGCACCAGGGAGCAAAAATCCCTGAGGAGGGCCGGGCTGGGCCCCGGCCGGGAACACCCGGCAGGAGCAGCCCCGGCTCCTGCCGCGCCCAAACCCCCGCCCAGCGCCGCGGGCCCGCGTCCGGCCTTCCCAGCGCCCCAGGGAATCGGGAAGGGATTCGTGTCCCAGCCCTGGGATGCGGATGGGGAAAGGAGAGCAAAGGAATAATGAAATCGGGGGGAAATGGAGCTCAGGGCATGGCAGGGAACCTCCCCGAACCTATCCAGGCTTCTGCAGGCCCAAACCCTGCTGGGGGAAGAAGCAGGAGGGGTATTTTGGCTGGAATCTGGTGTTTTAGAAAAGCAGCTTTTTTACAGGTGCCAGGCCCTCCTAGGAGCCAACAGGGAGCAGGGTCCTCATCCCACGGAATGGGAACAGGTCCTCACCCCACGGAACGGGAGCAGCATGGAGAAGGGATGAGGTGGCACTGCCCCACCAACTCCCCCTCCCCAAAAATCCCTGTGCCTGCCCTCGTCTCGCAGCGCCAGCCGCTGCCAGGGACCATGTGGCATTTCCACCTCCTGGATTGTGCCCAGGGCGGTGGGATCGCTGTGGGATCGCTCGGGATCGGCCCCCCGGGCCCCGGAGCAGGGAGGAGCCGCGTGGCAGGGCCGGGGGAGCCGGGAGGGAGGGCTGGCCCCCTGCCCCTGCCATTATCTGCATTCCTCAGCGCTCCAGCGTGGGCTGGGCGCGGCCGGCACCGGGGGAAGGGGCAGGACACGGCCTCCTGCCCACGGCTCGGCCCCTCCGGCTGCAGCCGGGCTGCCCCGGGCATCCCACACGGATCCCACATGGAGCAGCCCCATGGCACCGAGCCCCCGAAGCACGAGGGGCCTGGGAGGGCCGGCCTGGGCTGTGGGAACTGGCACAGTGGGAACATCTGGGCAGGCGGGGAAAGGGAAGGGAAAGGGAAGTGGAGCAGGGAGAAGGAAGGGAAAGCGAGGGGAGCAGCCCCCAGGCCCACGCTGCCCTCGGCAGGGCCAGGGCCGCTCCAGGCTGGGACCCCCGCCCTGGCGCTGCCCCGGCGAGAGGAGGCGGCGCCCGGCCACGGACCGGAGTGAACCGGAGCAATCCAAACAATATCCCCTTTCTTTGGTGCTGCCGTGGCCCAGGCAAGGAGCAGAGGAGCCCTGATTAGGAACAGGGCCGTGGCAAACGGCCCCGGGAGCTGCACCGGGGCTGCCAAGGACACGAGTGGGCTCCAGCCTCCTGCCAACCCAACCACCACCGCCTCAGCCACGCCACGGAGCCATTCCCAAACGATTCCCCCCGCTCCCGCCTTGGCCACGATGGACAGACCAAGAGCTGCAGCTCTGTTTCCCCTCACGCCGGGTTTCCAGCAGAGCTCAGCAAGTCAGGACAGCGGGATGATGGCACTGTCCACCGAGCCAGGCACCTTGAGATAGCTCAAGTGTCACACCCCCAAACTGCTCATGTCCCTGGAAAACTTTGGCCTCCAGCCCCAACTCACCTGTTAGGATAGAAATGAGTTGAGCAGAGAGGTAAAATCACCCAGGACCAGCGCAGTGCCAGCTCCAGGGGTGAGGGGAGGGCTGGGTTTGTGCACAGCCCCCCGGTTTGTGGGCAGCCCCCGGTTTGTGGGCAGCCCCCGTGCCCCATACCTGGTGAATCGGACGTTGCAGATGTTGCACTCGTAGGGCTTCTCCCCGGTGTGGGTGCGGATGTGGCGCGGCAGCTTCCCGGCGCCCTGGATCACCTTCTCGCAGATGGGGCACTTCTGGAATGCTTTCGCCCTGATCTTCTTCTCCACCTTCTGCGACCAGGACGGGTACACGTCGCCCTCGCTGGAACTGCCGAAATATTTCAAGTAATAATCCATGACCCCGTCCTCGTCCTTGCGGTCGTCGTCGCCGAGCTGCTGCCGCCCCACCGAGTTGATCATCTGCTGGAGCAGGGCGCTGGCGGCCAGGTCATCCACCTCCCTGGCATCGTCCTCCGTCTCCGTGCCGGTGGGGATGAAGCTGGGCGAGTCCCCGGCTTCCTGCGGGTCCAGGGGGCCCCTGGGGGTGCCCCCCTCCTCTTCTCCCGGGGTGGCCAAGCCACGGCTGCTGTAATGTCCGTTCTGGGAAGGGGAGAACATCCCGCCGCTGACCGGCTCCTCGTCCTCGCGGTCCAGCCACATGGCCGGGTTGCTGTCAGGGTCACAGTCACTTGCCTTTGGTCTTTCGGTTGGGGTGGCTTGCGAGTAGAAGTCCAGGCCATTGCAGTTCGACTCCTCCTCCTCCTCTTGGCCTCGGAAGTTCAGTCTCTGAAGGTCTCTCAACTCTGGGTTGGTCCACGGAAAGCTGCCTTGGTGGCCGTTCACGGGGTTGCTCTGGAAGAACTCCAGGTACTCTTTTGCTCTGAGATGGTTCCTCTGATCAATTTGATCTACTGTATCCATCTGGTCATTTTTGGCCAGAATCTTCCTCTCCAGGAGATCCGTGCAGACATCCCTGACGGCCGGGATCTCCAGCAGCGTGGCGGCGTTGAGGATGTCGTTGACGTTGGAAGTGCTGACGGTGAGGGTCGCGGTGTAGGCGAACTCCAGCAGCGCCGACAGGGCGTCCGCACTCACAAAGTCTATCTCATACACGTTCTGCTGGTCCACCACTAACCCTGAGGTGAAGAGCTTCTTGAAGTACTGGCTGCACGCTGCCAGGACGGAGCGGTGGGTGGGGAACTCCTGGCCTTCCACCAGGATGACCACGTCGCACAGCAGCCCGTTGTTCCTCTGCTCATTCAGGCTGCTGAGGATGTCGCTGCTGTGATCCGGGAACGGGATCCCTATGGGGCCGTCCACGCCACCCGCCATCTTCCACGCTAAAGGCTGTGGGGAAGGAGGGGAAGGCCGTGAGTCAGAGCTTGGAGACATCGGGAGAATTCCCAAATTCCTCGGGGACGCGCCCGGCAGCAGCGCCACGCGGGTCCCCTGCGCCTCTCCCGTCGTCCTGCCCGGCATCCTGCCCGTCCTGTGCTTACCTGGGGAGGAGGAGGAGGAGGAGGAACAGAGCCCAGGTGCTCTCAAGTGAGAACAGCTGAATTGGCGCAGATCCGGGCCAGAGCAGCAAGCCTTGGCAGGGAGCTGGGATCACCCAGCCAGGCAGCACCTGGAGCGGGCACAGCTGTGCCCAGCGTGGGGCTACGGTGGCCTGAGCATCCCAGGCCACCTCCGGGAGCATTTCCCATTCCCATTCCCCCTGGGAAGGTCCCCAGCTCACTGAGAGCAGCCAACACAATGATGTCATCACCAGGAACACCATTCCCATCACTCATCCCTGGTGCCAGAACACCTGGAGGGATGCAGGCAGGGAATGTCCTTTGGGAAGGGCAGGGAGAGGGGAGCCCCAACCACCACAAGCTGCTGCTGCAGGTGTTTGACAGACCAGAGATGATCCCTGGAACCCGAGGCAGGAGATCCTGGAATCCTGGGAGCAGGAGAGAGGAAAGGACACCGGGATCACCAAGTGCCAGCACCAGACCCGGACCCTGGACAGGTTCCAGCAGAAGCAGCAGCTCTTCCCAATGCCAAGGGTTGGTTTGGGATGAGATAAATAAATAAAGTCACTCCTGACAGATCCACTTGACTCCAAAGGCTGGAAAAACCCAGAGGTATCCCCCTTGCTGGGAAAGGGGCACTGGGGCCCAACTGCGAGCCTGAACACCCCTAATTCTCCCACAATCCCAGTCTTCTGATCCCAAAAATTAGGAATAACATTTCCTTCCTGTCCATCTCAAGAAGTAAACCCACGTGCCCCTTCAAGCAGTGATGCATTTGCTGGTAAATCAATGTAATTTCCCCCATCCCAAGCACTGGGATCAGCAGGAGCCAAGAAATCCACGCACAAATCGGTCCACAAATCACCCCAGCACGAGGCTGGAGTATCCAAGTTCCTGATTTCCAGATGGGGAAACTGAGGCACAGTGGGACGTGGCCTGTCCCACGCCATGGGGGGGGACGGATGAGTCAGGATGGATCCAGAACAGGAGTAATTATCCAGGAAGCAACTCCCAGCCCCGGGTCCCAGCACGGAGCAGGAGCCCAGGTTGCACAACTCCGGCTTCCCCCACCCACCCCCGGCCTCCTCAGTAGTTTTCCATATTTACTTATTTTGAAAAGTTTTGTTAAGCCCAGAAAATAGGTTCAACTTTGGCACCTTCCTGTTTTACACAGAGAAAAAGCAGGGGAGGGCAGGACTGAGGCTGTGGAAAACTGATCTGGAGCAAATCCCTGGATGATCAACAGCAGGAGGACACCAGCGTTCAGCTCCCGGCAGGAATGGGATGGGGGTGAGGAGGAGGAGGATCCAGGGGAGCTGGACGTGCAGGGCAGGCACCAGTCCTGCCACCAAGACCAAACACCAAAGCCAGGTGGCTTCCTGAGACACCCGGGATCAACTCCAGAGCCACCTCCCGGGCTCCAGGATTTGACCTTTAAGCCCTAATTTCAGGGATTTTTACATCAGGGAGGAAAGGGCTGTTTGGTGGCAGCGCTCCGCACTCGGCCCCGGCTTCAGGTGTGACCTTGGGCAAGGTCACCCCGTGCCAGCATCCCCAGGGGATCCCAGGGACCTCCCGAGCCGTGATTCCAGGGAGGCTTTGCTGCCTCAGCCCCGCTTGTCCCTTTCCCACTGGGGGAAGCTCCAGAGCTCCCCAAAACCTCCTGATCAGGGCCGCTGCTCGCAGGAAAGCAGACCCCGTCTCCCTGCCCACCCCAAAAACGGCACTGGAGCTTCAAGAGACGCTCTCCCCAAAGCTTTTTCTCCCACAAATGGTGGGCCTGAGCCGCGCGCGGCGTTCGGAAGCTCCGGGCAGGGATCCCGGGGGAGCCGTGTCCGTCCCCCACGGACCCCGGCGACCACGGGGAGCGGCCAGGGCATCCAGGCAAGGTCACCCCCCCACCCCGGGGGCCGGGATAATCGTCCCGACAGTGTGGGAACGGCTGCAGGGTCATGAGACCGCCGAGGGCCGGCCTGGAGCCTGCTCCAACTCGGCCACCCCGCACACAACACGGCCTTTGTGTCCACGGTGGCCGGGGACGGCGGGGGGCAAAGGGGCCATCCCGAGCCCCCCAGGAGTGGATTCAGGGCCTGGATGCTCCAGCCACATCCAGAGACTGAGTCCTTAAAACATCGTCCCCGTTCCCTTTCCGAAGGGCTGAACAGCCTAGGGATTACCAAGGGGAAATGGAGTGGTGTGAAGTATGGATTCGGGGTTTTGGGAACTTATTGAGTGTTCATAAGGTGGGTGACTCAAAAGAAGTGCCAAGCACCCCAAATCCACCGCTTGCTCATGGCAACAGGGCTCAACACTACCGTGGAATGGGCAAAATCCACTTGGGAATGTCCTGAAGCCAGGTGACGAGTGACAAAAGCCGCTGGCACAACCGCAGCTCGTCCTCTCCCTGGCAAGGAAAGGTCTGAATGGGCCACCAAGGGGGAGCTTCAACTACTGACCTAAATTTCCCAGCAGCTCCATTCTCTCCCTGCCGCTCCCGGGGCGTTCCAGGTCCCTGTCCCAGACTGGGTGGCTCTGCAGGGCTCCGAGGTGCCACATTTCACCCCAAAAGTGGCTGTGGGGGAGAAGTTTGGGAATGGCCCTCGCAGACACCTGAGGGGGAACCATCGAGGTGAAATACAGCCCATGGGAAAGAGGGGCTGGAGCAACAGCAGAGCCTTCCAGGTGATGAAGGAGCTTCACTGACAGCCCCAACCCCGCTCTCGGCCCCCTCGGCACTTCCAAAATCCCACCTCAACGGGGCTGCGGCTATTCCAGCTCCACAAGTCAGCCTGGCACACACAGCCTGATTCCAGGCAGGAAAAATGTCATTTTTTGGGTGGTGAATGGGAGTGAGCGGAGTTCCACACCTCCCTGAGCTGATGCCCCCCACCCAGCTGATTCCCCATCGCCTTTGGACGTTGCTCCTCAGCACGAAAATGGAATCCCTGAGGCTGGGAAAGCCCTCCAGGACCACCGAGCCGTGCCCAATCCCCACCTTGTCCCCAGCCCAGAGCACCGAGTGCCACCTCCAGGGACGGGGACACCAAACCTCCCTGGGCAGCCCCTCCAGTGTCTAATCATTCTTCCCGTGGGGAAACTTTCCCAACATCCAACCTGAACCTGCCCTGGTGCAAGTCAAGGCCGTTCCCTCTTGTCCTCTGGGAGCAGAACCTGACCCCTCCTGGCTGCCCTGCCCTCTCAGGGAGCTGTGCAGAGCCACAAGGTCGCTCCCGAGCCTCCCCAGCTCCCTCAGATGTTTTCCAGACTCTTCCCAGCTCCACTCCCCTCTCCGGGCTCACTCCAGCCCCTCTGAGTCCTTCTCACAGCGAGGGGCCAGACCAGGACACAGCGCCCGAGCTGTGACCTCACCACTGCGATTTTATTTTCTTTTTTTAAACTCAGTTTCTCACCTCCCTCCTCTCAGACCCTCCCCAGCCCAAGAGCAGCACCCAGAGCTCACTGAAACCCCTGAGCTTGTGCTTCCCTCAGCAGGACGTCACCCAATCCCTCTCCTCCAGGAGCTCTGGAATTTGACATTTACATTCAAATGAGACGACCACATCAAGATGGGATCACAACCAAAAGTGCTGACAAAACACCTCTTTAATTACCAGTTTTCCACAGAACTTCAGTGTTTGTTTTTTTGGGTTTTTTTTCCCTTTTCCCTTCGCTTCTCTGCCGTAAAATTTAGAGGAACCTGAGCAGTTTGGGAGGGCTCAGGAATACACAGGTGGAAGAGCTCGGTCACACGTGGGGAACCGGGAACAGCCAAGGTTCTCTACGTGCTCTAACCCGGAAAAGATCCCCAAACTCTTTCCAAAGGCAGAGGTGCCGCCCACTGCAGCAGCACAGGTGAGAACTTGAGCAACACCTGGCACCTGCTCGGGGCAGGAAGGGAGAATGAGCATCACCCTTTCCATGGAGCAGGAGGCAAAAATGCCTTCAGGGAATTCTGCGATCCACAAAGCAACATTTCCCGGGAACAGCTGAGCTCTGGGAGATGGCCCGTGGATGTTGAGTCTGTAGGATGGAGAGGGACTTTGGACAGGAGTATGGAGTGCCAGGGTAAGAGGGAATGGATTCAAACTGGCAGGCTGAGATGGGATATTGGGAAGGAATTCCTCCCTGGGAGGGTGGGGAGGCCCTGGGATGGAATTCCCGGAGCAGCTGTGGTTGCCCCATCCCTGCAAGTGTCCAAGGCCAGGTTGGAGCACCCTGGGATACTGCAGGATGGCCCTGCCCGTGGCAGGAATATTCACGGCCTGTCCAAACCATTCTGGAATACTCAGCCTCTTGCTCAAGGTGCCCAAAGATCCCAAGTTTCTCTGGGATCTCTTGGAGCAAACGCACACTACCGAGGCAGGGCAGCCTTGGCAGCAGCGCCAGGGAAGAATTATTAAAATAATGGTGCTTTATACAAAAAAAACCCAAACAACAAAAAACCAAACAACCCAGTGGTTGCTGCCCAAGGTGATCCCAGCATCCCCTCACCACCAGCTGCAGCCACGGGCGTTTCCCCAAGGAACAGCTCACACCCCACAAGTCCTCACCTCTTTCTGTTTAGGGAGAGACCATCCCGGGCCCCCCGAGCTTCTGCCAGCTGCAGGGACAGCTCTGCAAGCCCAGAGGCCTCGGGAAAAGGCAGCTCTGCGGCCACGGGGGGCGGGAGGCAGTGCCTGTGCTGACACCCAGCCCGGGACAGGCCCCAGCAGGCTCCCTCTGCCCAGGATCCACCCGAAACTCTGCCGAGGCCTCGGGACACACACCTTGCACGGAGCAGCAGGGAGGTGGGAACACGGCAGGCGGCAGGAAGGGAAGGAGGGAGCCTTCCCTGGTTTTGCCTGCTTGGGAGAAGTGACGCTTCCAACCACTCCACAGAGCCGTGGAAACTCAACTGCTCCCAACAAGGAATGTGCTGCCAGTGCTTTAGGGCCAAACGATCCCAATTATTTGGACCTGGAGAACAGCTGGATGTTCCTGAGAGGAAGACCCTGCACATCAACAGAAGGAACTGCACTGTGGGAAAAATCAAGATTACATAAACCCTCAGCACGCTTTTATTTTAAATAAAACTACATTTTCAATGATGCAGTGGGAAGAAATCCTTGTTTTTGAGAAGGCAACGGAGCAATCAATGGCTAAGAGTGAATTCCAGCTTTCTTCTGTCCTGACTCGACATCCCATCTGGGGTAACATGACCAACATCATGCAGCTCTTGAAGTGGAGAGATCGGAGCAGAACCAGCGCCCTGCAAATATCTGTGGGCTGGTTTGGACAATCTGGCTCTGTTTTCCAAGCATGGGCATCCATCCCCTCCAGCCCCTCAACAGGGAAAAGCGACCGCAGCTCTGGATTGGGGACATGAGGAATCAGACTGAACCACACCAGGAGGGTTCAGCTGGTTCCCAAAGAGGCTCCAAATCCCACCCCCGACCAAACCCTGCTCCAGGGGAGTGCTGGTCCTTCCAAAGATCAGAGCATCCCACTTCCTGTAGGTCCTCAAGATGCTGCAAGGGCTCTGGAGGCCTTCCAGTGCCTAAAGGGGCTCCAAGAGAGATGGGGAGGGACTTTGGACAGGACAAGGGGGAATGGATTCAAACTGAGAATAGGTTTAGATGGGATATTGGGAAGGAATTCTTCCCTGTGAGGGTGGGAAGGGACTGGAATGGAATTCCCAGAGCAGCTGTGGCTGCCCCTGGATCGCTGGCAGTGCCCAAGGCCAGGCTGGAGCAGCCTGGGACAGTGGGAGGTGTCCCTGCTGTGGCAGGGGTGGCACTGGACGGGCTTTAAGGTCCCTTCCACCCAGGCCATTCTGTGACCAGCCAAAGTCTCGGATTCAAGGTGAAGTGGAAGAACATCCGAGACGTTCCAGCAGCTCCCGGCCTCCAGGAGCCTCCCCCCGTCTCAGCCCAACCCCACGGACTCGCGGCGCGACCACGTAACCAAAACAGCCGGGCTGCCCTCGCCAGGTCCGACCTGCCGGGGGGGTCTCCTCTCCCTGCCCTAGGAAGATGTGCCTGGGCAGCACAGGAAGCTCCAGCACAGCCAGCCCCCTCCTACGGCCCTTTCACACGGAGCAGCAGCTCCAAGGGAAGGGAAACCTGCCCCAAACCCTGCAGATGCTGGGGCACGGATCGACACATCCCTGAAATCCCAGAATCCCAGACTGGCGGGGGTTGGGAGGGACCTCGAGGCTCGTCCTGTTCCGTCCCATGGGCAGGGACACCTTCCACTATCCCAGGGTGCTCCAACCTGGCCTTGGACACTGCCAGGGATCCAGGGGCAGCCACAGCTGCTCTGGGAATTCCATCTCAGGGTCCTCCTGCCCTCCCAGGGAGGAATTCTTTCCTAATATCCCATTTATCCCTGCCCTCATTTTGAAGCCATTTCCCCTTGCCCTGGCACTCCAGGCCCTTGTGAAGGGAAGAGCCAAAGCTCTCCATGAGCCATTTATGCCCAGGGAAGAAGCACCTAAAGCCAGGAAAGGAGAATCCCACATCCTGCAGCTGCTGCCAAGGGAACTCTGGCAGGAAGAGCAATTGCTCCCACTGAAGCCTGGAGGGGCACTGGATCTGAACATCCCTCAGACCCTCCACGAGCATCCCAGGAACTTTCATGGAAGAAAGACCCGTTAAAGCAGGAACCACGGAGGGACCACAATGGAGCAGGGACCACCCAGGTCAGGCTGGAGGTCTGGGATTCCTCATCACCGACAGGGAATTGTTGGGAATGCTGCTATGGAGCCACCAGGAAGAAAGGGGCTTGTTCCTCTTGGTTCTCCCAAACTGCCTGAATTCCAGTGGTTTTCACACGCTGGCCCAGATGAGGCTGGACAAGCCAGCAGTGGGAGGACAAGTGTCACCAAGGAACAGGCTCATCCCGAAGGCCTGGGAAAGACTCCCTGCAAACCTGATGGTGCTCCCAGAGCCACGGCTCCCTCTCCAAGGATTCACTTCCACAGCCCAGGCAGACGAGGGATGACCCAATGTCACATTCCACAGCTCCCTGGGATGGGATTTCCTTGCAGGGCACGGCACAGCTCCCGGGAAACTTCAGTTTCCAGCTGCTTGCCAAAGGCAGGACGTGGCCCCTGACGGACAACGGTGACGTGGCCAAACACTGGTGCTGTTCCAGAGGATCCCAAATCTGCAGCCGAGGCACGGAGCCTCCCCGAGCTGCCACCCTCAGCCCTGACAGCACCAAACTCCTCTCGTGTTGCAAGGTGAGCCTGAACTGGTTCCTCCACCCAGCCCTCCTTGCCAATTTTCTCCTTTGTCGTCAGAGGCCGGATTTCATCCGGCAGGAACGTGCCTTGGTTTGAGCCCGGGGAGTCTCCCACCCGAGCTCTGTGTGTGAGGGGCTCTTTTGGGGTGAGAAGCCCCTCCGTCCCCAGCACTGGCACTGTGCCCCAATGCAGAAGTCCACGGCACAAACTCCGTGTGCTGGGATCGTCCCTGACAGCACCACCAGGTCACAGGAATTTCCCTGCACTGAGACAAAACAAACCTCAAACTGAGAGCTGCTCGAAGACCCTCAACCCCTGCTCCAAACCCACCTCGCTTCCAGCAGCTCCTGGGCCTCCCTCAATCCTCAGGCTAAGCTGAGTCCACCTGAGCTCAGCCCAGAGCCCAGGAAGGCCGGATACCCCAGCACCCATGGAAACTCCTGTTTTGCTGCTCAAACAAACCCTTCCCACCGAGCTCAAGGCCCAAGTGTGCCCACTGCTGCAGTCCTGGACCTCCAACAGGTTCTCTCCCTGTGGGAAAGCTCCCTGGTTTTGGGAGCTTCTGGACAACACCAGGCCATGGCTGAGCCAGCCACAGTTCTCCAAAATACTTTAAAAAGTCTCAGGAGTTACACGGAAAAAGGGGAAAAACCACACAAAGCAGGAGGCTGCGTGTGCTCCAGTGCTGGCTGCAGGAGCAGCTCTCTCCCAGGAGGGTTCTTTTCCAACCTGGGAGCCCCTGGGAGCCTGGAGGCACCAGGATCCAGGCAGGAATAAGCAGCTGCTATTCCAAAAAGGACACGTGGGGCCCCTTGGCCAAGGGAGCAATTGAGGACTCGAAGCTTTAACCCCCGGCACGGCCCAGCTGCTCCAGGTTGGAGGACAATCAGAGCAGGTCATGCTTGGACACCCCCAAAGTCACTCCAGTGTCTCCTTGAGGCAAACCAAGCCCATCTGCCCCTTCAGCCCACATCCCCCCTCTCCTGTCACAGCTCTCGAGGCCTCCGGAACCGAGAGAACCATAAAAACTGCTCAAACCCCAAATCCCCCATTCCCAGATATAGCATTTACCCCTCCACTCCATGTTCCCTCTCCCTGTCACATCTCTCCTGACTCCTAAACAGAGAGCCCTAAGAACTGCTCAAACCCCAAATCCCCCATCCCCGCAGCCCCCTGCTCTCTGTGGGAGCCCCCAAAGCNAAAACCGGGGAAAATAAATAAAAGAATAAGACTGGAGTTTGGTGAGAGAGCAGGGCAGGGCAGTCCCTTATGTAATTCCCAGTTTGTGGATTAACAGACAGCTCGTCCCGCCATTCCCGGCTCCGGGTGATGACGAGCGAAAGCGAATCCCCGGAGCAAGCGGGGCTTCATCCCTGGCAACGCTCTCCTGCCACGGAGCTCCTTCCTTCCTGCCCTGCTGGGAGCACAGGGATGCAGGGAGGGAGCGCTGAGCCCTGTGCTCTGCCTGTCGGGGCAGGAGGCTCCGAGGAACCGCACAGCAGCAACCTGTAGCTACAAGCCCACCTCCGGCACCTTCCCAGCTCCAGCAAACAACGGGGGAAAAAGGACATTTACTCGCTGGTTCCCGGTGTGCTGGTGGGAAACAAGGAGGCGCACGAACCAGGAAGGAAATGGGTGCAGGAGTGGAGTGAAGGGCGGGGAGGAAGGAGTTAAAACCCAGCGCTGGGACGCCGGGGAGCATCCTCCGCCGTGGAGAGACGCCAGGCAACAGGGACAGGGTCGGGAGAGGGCCACCGGCTTCAGGTGGGCACAGGGGTGGGAAGCAGGAGGAGCAGGACCCCGAGGGCGCCGGGAGCTGGTGCCCCAGGAGGCCACGGCTCCGCCGGGCTCGGGAGCAGCGTTCCCGACGCTCCGGCCGCCCATTTTTCCAGGGATGGGCGAAGCCAGGGTGTCGGGAAGCCGCTGATTGCCAGGGGATCTGCGGCTCATCCCACCGACGTGCCCTTGGCTCCCACCTGCGGCCCCGGGGCAGCCCGCGCCAGTTTCCAGTTTCTCGCACCATGTCGCATTAAGCTGAGCCCCGTAGTTCCCTTCCACCTGCAGCCCGGGGCTGCTGCGGGACATTCCCAAACGCCTCAGCCGCCCGGGGCTCCGGGGGAAGGAGCCCCACCGGGATTCAGGGCGGGGAAGTCGCGCCCCGGCTCTGCCACCGGAGCCGGCGGTGCCACCGGGCGGGTGGGAAACTGAAACTGAGCGGAGGGAAGGCGATACGGGCAGGGGGCTGGGCGAGGAACAATCGTCCCTGGCCGCTCGCAGAGGATCCCAGCGCTTGCCTGACCTCGTTTACTCCCGCTGACGTCCTCCCAGAGCTCCTCTGGGACGCTGCAGGCACAGGTACCGGCACGGACACAGCACCAGTTTGGATCAAAGGGCCACGGGACTGGGGAGAAACGCTTCCCTTATCCCAGACACTGCCTGTCTTCCTCCCTTTCCCTGAGTTCTGCTCGTCAGAAGGCTTTTAATTACGGACTGGGACCGGTCTGCTCAAATTTGAGGTTAAGGCTGGTCGAGAGAGTAGTTAAAGCAACTGTTTATTGCCTGGACTAGGAGAGATAACGAGTCGGGTTCTAATTGTTCGCCACACAAGCTCATCCTCCAAAAAACTCTGCATCCCGAGACGGGGAGAAAACCCTCAAGTGTCAGTTCTAATCAAGATTAAACCACAGTTCCCAAGCATTTAGGTTCTGTCTCAAACGCAGACCTGGGATTTCACAGTTTTTAGGTGGGACACCTGCGTGGGACTCAATCCTGCAGCGAAACCCCAGCACCTGATCCCAAAATAACGTCTTGAAGGGAGACAGGAGCACCCAAACCACCACAGAGCCTCGATGGCAGCATAAATTTCACCCCTCATTTGCGTCCCGTGCCCACATCCAAATTCCCACGCTGGGAGAACAACTGGAATTTTTAATTCTGCTTCCAAAAGTCACCAAGCACGAAGGGAGCCCAGCGCCCTCACCGTGCCAAATTAATTCCACCCAGCTCCTCCACGGAGCAGAGCTCCTCAGAAAGCCACAGCTAAAGATCTTCACCAGACCCACGGCCACGAGATGAAATACGAGTGAAAACCGATTAATAATTAAAAAAAAAAAGGCACAGGAAGAGTTACAGAGCAGCAAAGTGAAGAACTACTTTCATTCACCACCACATTTATTAAGAGCTCCTGCCTTGCAAAACCCTCCCTGGAGTTACTGAAGCAATTAAGGCTTGGTGGAAAAATCCCACCATCTCACCCATGTTTGGGTTGCGCCTCTTCACTCCCTCTTTCACCAGAACAAGCCTAAACAGGGGCCAGAATGAATATTAAACAAGAAAGGCTCCTCTCTAATAAACTCCTCAGTTTCTCTCGGTCTCTTTTATTATTTTTTTTTTTTTTTTTAAAGTAGCTGAAATCCAACAACTCCAGCAAAACCATCAGAATTAAAGCCAACCCGGCTCTTCCTGCTCAGCCTCCAGAAGAGCCCACACGCTGCAATTTCCAACCAGAATCCTTGAGAAATCACACAATTCCTTGAAAAATACCACCACCAACCACCCCAAACACTTTTGGAAAGCACCAGGATGACCTTTTAGCTCCGTTGCTACGCTGAGCACAACTCCAACCCTCATTAGGTTGTAAATTCTTCCAGGCAGAACCTTTCTCTCCCCACGTCCATAAAATAATTATTATATAAGTTATGGTTTCGATAGCCAGGACAACGAACAGCCCCGGGAACACGGCTGCTCTTGAACTGGGACTGGCAGCAAACTCTTACCAAGAGTCCTTGAGCCCAAAGAAACTTTGGCTGCCCAAACTCGTCCTGCCCCGCAGCCGAGGGTCTGCAGGAGCTGGGAACACGGCGAGCCGGGCAGGGGCCAGGCAGTCACGTCGGCTGGGGTTGTACAACAGGAACTGTTGCTTTCAACACAGGAACGCCGGCACTCACACGTTCTGGTGGTGCTGCCGGAGTCCCAGGGCTTTCCATGGAATCATGGAATAACCTCAGCTGGAAGGGACCCACAGGGATCATCCAGCCCAGCTCCTGGCCCTGCAGACACCCCAATAAGCCCACCCTGGGCATCCCTGGGAGTGTTGTCCAGAAGCTCCTGGAGCTCTGGCAGCCTTGGGGCCGAGACCGTTCCCTGGGGAATCCGTCCCCCATGCTCTGCAAAAAGAACCTTTTCCTGACAGCTTCATAAACCAACTTTTCCCACACTTCTGGAACAACACAGCCAAGGAGCCCTTTCCCTGGCAGTGCCCAGCTGCCTGCCCACGGGTCCCAGCGATGTGTCCGTGACTTTGTCCCGTCTCCAGCCTCACCGAGCTGCGCTCCGAGGGGAACAGGGCAGGGACCTCTGGCTGTGTCACGGGGGACTCAGCACGGCAGCTTTGGGCACCTGACCCGAGCCACCACGACCAAGCCCGAGCCCCGCGGTGGGGGACGAGGACGAGAAGGCAGTGCCGGGTCCCCGGGCTCGCAGGGAACGTTTTGGCAGGACGAAGGGATGCTGCCCCTCACGCCGAGCTCTCGCCGGCCTCGCCGCTGCGCAGTCCCGCGGGGGGAGAGGCTTATCCCGCCGGGCTCCTCCGGGCAGCAGCGCCCCAGCCCCGCGGGGGGATTATCACCGCGGCCCCCCCTGCCCGCAGCCGGCCGGGGGGAGATAAGGGACGGCCAAGGGGGGTAAAAACAACCCCGGACGCGCAGGGCCGCAGCGGGGCGGGCAGGGCCGGGCCGGCGCCCCCCGGCCGGCAACGACCTTGGGGT
>WAAG01082820.1:20758-31298 GCA_013390105.1 Tichodroma muraria
TCCCAGCTGGCACCACCGAAACCTGGCACAGCTCCCAGGGGTGCAGCGAGTGCATCCCGGGCTCCGCAGGGCACCCCAGAGCCCTGGGGGACCCCGGAACACCAGGAAAAAACAAACCAGGACCCCCCCAAAGCAGCACCACGGGGGGCTGGAGTCAGGGACCAGGGCACGGGACCCCCAAAAATGTCCCAGGAGGAGCCTGGAATTGGGGAAGGCACCGCGCTGGTGTCACCCCCTGAGCCCCTGCATCGTTCACAGCACAAAAACTGCAAATTATTTTCCCATTTTGGGCCCAATTTGGATTTTTCCAGCTTCGCCCAGCTCCTGCTCACCCCAAATATTGAACACCCTTAAATATTTTTCATCCCCCAAATATTTCCAACTGGATTTAGGTCCTTGGATTCCACATCCATCCCGTCCGGGGCTGCCTCGTGCCAGGATAATTCCGGTGTCTCCCGCTTCCACTGGAGGCAGCCGCTGGACAGCGTAGCCAATCCCAGGGAGAGCCACCAGCACATCCCAGAGCTCCCGGAATTCCCGGGAATTCCGGCTCCAAAGGGGTTAAACCCACGCGGGGCACAACGGAGGAGAGAAACCGCCTGGAAATGTAAAGTGCCGTTTATTTATTATTCCCCCCCCCCACCCATGATGAAAATACCGAGTTACAAAAAAAAAAAAATTAATTGCACCACCACACTGCTTCCTCCACGTTCTCCTCCTCCTCCTTTTCCTCCTCTTCCTCCTCCAAAACCCAGCACCAAAACCTACGGAAAACAGCCCGAAACTTGAGGAACCTTCCCTGCTTCCCGTATCAAATAAGAAGCAAAATCCATCACGCTGAGCACCCCACGGCTCCAGGGTGGCTTGGCCGGGCATGAGCTGAGCCAGCAAGCACAGACCCCTCAAATCTGGGGTGTTCCCCCCAAAATTGGGGTGTCCCCCTCTTTGGGGATGTGGCTGCCCTGCAGGATGGCCCCAGGCAGGGCAGCGTCTTGGTCCTGTGCTGGAAAACAGGAAAGGAAAAGGGATTTGGGGTTACCCAGCCCTGGTGGTTAATTTTGGGGGGGCTGCCATGGTGGGACCCAGGGGGATGGCAACTGCCAGCCTAACTGGGTGAAAAAAAGCCAAAAAAAAAAAAAAAAAAAAAAAAAAAGGAAAACACAAAAAAATCCCCACCAAACTTCCCAAATCCTCACGGGGGACTCAGGGGCTGCCAAGCCCTGAGGAGGGGAATGATTCACCCCAAAATCCACGTGGTGGGAAGGGAGGGCCTCGGGGGCTGCAAGGTCCTTGATGGGAGGAACGATCCAGGGACAATGTGGGCTCGGGATGAGGCGGCTCTGGGTGGGTTCATCCCCGGCCAGGGGGCTCCGACAGGGAATCCTGGAGCTCTGCCACGTCCACAATGGCCGAGGCCACCCCTGGGATGGGCTGGAGGCAGCTGGAGGGGGAAAACCGCAGCCGGGAGGGTTCCCTGTGCCCCCGGTGGGGTCAGGAGAGGGCCCCGATGCTGGGCACAGCCACCGGAACAGCCGGGCTCTGCCTCCGCCTCTCCAGGGAAGGAAAATCCGCCTCCGCCCTCACCTGCACACTGAAAAGCGGGAGCCATCCCCATCCCCATCCCCATCCCCTCCCTCCTCGGCCCCATGGATCCGGCCCCTCCCCTGAACATCCAGCGCGGGACGAGGCCAGGCTTTAAAAGAACCGTTTAAAAAGCAAAGCAGGCAAACAGCGATCTCTGCTCTGCCCCCGGGGCCAGGGCCGGCCCAGAGCCCGGCTGCGCCCCAGGCAGGACAGTGCCACTGCTCTGGCCACCCTAGGCAGCGTTTCTCCATTCCTGATCCCACTGATTCTCCATCCTAGAGAGAAAACCAGGGAGGAGGTGAAGCACCAGCTGCCCAGCCCCTCATCCCCGCACCACCTCACACCCATTACCTTCTTTTTTAACCCGAGTGAACACATCTACAAAAAACCCCAAACCAAACCAAACTAAACAAAACAAAAAAAAAAAAGTACAGAAAAATCAACATAAGCAGCACCACAATTCCCAAGTGTCAGGAGTGTCAGGAGCTCCAGAGCTGGAGCAGAGGCCTGGAACACCCCCACACCCGAAGGGACCAACCCCTCCGGGCAGCCCCGCAGGACGGAGCCGCGGCCGGAGCTTTGGGGGCCGGAGCTTTGGCGCTGGGAGGGAGCAAGGAGGGGCAGCTCTGCCGCGGAGAGAGGAGAGGGAGCAGTGCCAGAGGCAGGAGTGCCAGGCCGGGCTCACATGGCAGCTCGGGTGGGAGTGCTGGGCTGGTTCAGCCGCAGCGTCCGGCACAGCCAGCCCGCGAAATCCACCTCCTCCACCTCGGAGCGCTTGATGAACGCGTGGCTCTGCAAGCACAGGGAAAACACGGTCAGGAACACCCCCGAGGAGCATCCCAGATCCCAAAAAGCCAGCCCCTGTGCTGTGGGATATGCCCTGGAGAGGGGGGAAGATCCTGGTGCCACAGGGAAAGAGGATTTGGGGAAAACATTTGTTCCTCGCAGCCCTCCCACCCTCCCAGGGAGGAATCCCTTCCCAATATCCCACCCAGCCCTGCCCTCTGGCAGTGGAAGCCATTCCCTGTGTCCTGTCCCTCCAGCCCTCATCCCCAGTCCCTCTCCAGCTCTCCTGGAGCCTCTTTAGGTCCTGGCAGGGGCTCTGAGCTCTCCCTGGAGCTTCTCCTCTCCAGGGGAGCACCCCCAGCTCTCCCAGCCTGGCCCCAGAGGGGCTCCAGCCCTGGAGCAGCTCCGGGGCCTCCTCTGGACTCGCTCCAGCAGCTCCAGGTGCTCCTGCACCTGGACCAGAGCTGGAGGCAGCTCTGCAGGTGGGGTCTCACCTGAGTGGGCAGAATCCCCCCCTCCCCTGCTGCCCAGGACTCAGCTGGATCTCTGGGATGAGAGCACAGAGGGGATCCAGCCCTCAGTGCCACCCACCTGCCCAGGTGAGGAGCCAGGTCAGTCCCAGGCACCTCAGCAGAGCCTGGTTCCCAGCAGAGCCCCCTCACTGCCCCTGGATAAAGGGGGTCAGTCCCTCCCTCTGCCCAGCCCCATCTGCCTCATCCTGAGCTCAGCCTGGGAATTCCCAGCCTTTGGAGCGAGAGGGATGGGGCAGCAGCTGGCAGAGCTGGTGCCACTCCAGTGCAGGAGGAACATCCTCTCCCCACTCACCATCAGCATCTTCAGATCTGCTCGTTCTGCCGGGTTTTTAATTAAGCTGAAATGAGAAGAACAAGAGAGTGAAGCCAAAGTGAGATTCCTTGTGGGAATGTAGGGATCAGGCTGGAGAAGTTCCAGCTTCACCCAAAGCCCCTCAGGATCCCGGGAGAGGCCCCAGCCCTGCCAGCTCAGTGCCCAGGGAGAGCTGCAGGATCCATCCCTTCCAGACTGTGGGGACAAGTCGTGCCCTGCAAATGGAGAAAGGACCCTAAAGCTTGGCAGGAATTTGGGATTTTTGTAATATCCAATCTCTGGTTTACTGGGAGCTCTGGCAGCACCTTCAGGTGTCCCTGTGCCCACGGGGTGACTCAGCCCCAGGAGCTGCTCCACCACCCCCCTTGCCAGGCTCAGATTTAGAAGGAGCTGGGATCCTGCTCAGCAGCCCCACAAATAAACTGCTTTTATTCCAACCCTTCCCAAGGCAGGAGCTCCCAGCACAAGGTGGGGTAAGGCAGGGAGAGAGAGATCAGGTAGAACACAGAGGGTGGAGCTGCAGAGCTGTCAGGGAGCACGTCCAGGCCTCCACCTTCAGCCAGGAGATGAATTCCTCACCATTTATTTACAAACTCCTGGAAATCTTGCGTGAAGACTCCACTCGGCAGCTTGGGAGGCGGCTGTGGAGAGAGGGAAGAGGGGTTCCTGCACCACTCTTGTGTTACTGTGCCAAAAATCAGCGTCAGCTGCAGCGTCAGGGAGCTGTGCTCCACAGCCACTCTCATCCTCCTCATCCTCGCTGCTCTTCCAGCCAGGAAAACCCTTCCCTGCCATCCCTTCCCCTGCTGCTCCAGCTCGCTCTGCACCTGGGGGACCCCACGCTGAACCCAGGCCAAAGCTGTGAAATCACCAAGCATCCCAATCCTAAACCCAGCCTCACAAAGCCCAGCTCTGGCCATGCCTATGGCTGATGAAACAATCCCAAAATGGGAATTTTCCATCACCCTGGAAAAGGAAGCTGCACTTTCCACTTGCTTGTGAGAGCTGTCCTTGCACATTGGGTAGGACAAGGGGGATGGCCTTAAGCCGAAGAAGGGAAGATTTAGATGGGATTTTGGGAAGAAATTCCTCCCTGTGAGAGTGGGGAGGCCCTGGAATGGAATTCCCAGAGCAGCCATGATTCCCTGGGAGTGTCCAAGGCCAGGCTGGAGCAGCCTAGGACAGTGGAAGGTGTCCCTGCCCATGGCAGGGGTGGGACTGGATGGGATTTAAGGCTCCTCCAACCCAAACCATCCTGGGATTCCATGACTGACCAAACATTCCAGATCCCACCCTGACTCAGCAGAGCAGACACATCCCTGTGGAAGCTCTGGGAAAACAAACACCCACCTCGTTAACGATGTAATCCAGCAGCTCAAAGATGGCCATGGCAGGCCTGGTGTCCATCCCGTGGCCTGGGGGGTGACACGACACAAACGGTGCTCAGAGGCTGCTCAGGGCTCAGTTTGGGGTGAAAAACACGGCTTTGGGGGAGTTCTGCTGGGAGAGGCCGAGGCAGCTCCCGGGGCAATTGAGTCATGGTTAAAGAGAAATCAAGTTCATTCCCGAAATTTGGATTTCTTTCACCAGAACTCCAGTCCAGATTTACTTCCCAGCTTGGAATGTTTGGACAGCACCAGACCATCTACTCTGGCTGGCTGGCAGCACTTCCAGAGCCTTCTGCTCCCAAGGAAACGGCTCCAGCAGAGCCTCCCTGGAATCCTGGTGCTGTTTGGTGCTTCTGTGAGAGCTCCCAGAAAAACTCTTCCCAAAAATGCTGCCTCAGGACTGAGAGGAACCTGCTGGCAGCACAGGCAAAGCCTGAGGAGCACAAGGGGCTGTGACAGCTGTGACAGCGTCCCTCAAACCATCCTCTCCAAGGGAGCCACATTCCAGCTGCGCCCCCAGCACGGGCGAGCCTCTCCGTGGGACACAGGAGGGTCTAAGGAGCCCACGGGCTCTTCAGCAGATCCCAAATCCATCCTGAGAGGCCCCTCCCCACGCTGCCACAAACCTGGCGCGGGCTGGGTCGTGCCGGAGCATCACCGTGGCTCCGTCCGTGGCTTCCCTAGGAACGTTCCCGCCACAGGCTGCTCCGGAGCGGCTCTCCCAGCCGCACCAGCCAGATCCCAACCCCGCTCATCCCCCATGGAAGCGTTGCTGCCGATGCACACCACAGCCCCTACCACTGACGGGGCGTCCTGGGGGCCTGGCCCGCGGCGAGATGCTGGGGGACTCTCCCTCCGCCCCGTCCACCACAGGACGGCCAAAAATTGCTTCCAGTTCCTTGGAGTCTGGCGGGGGGATTGGGTACCTTCCGATCGACAGCTCCACTAGGGACAGCCCCATGCTCCAGATGTCCGACTGCACCGAGTAGTGCGTGCCCTGCAGGCGCTCGGGCTGCGGGGAGAGCACGGGGTGAGGGGAGGGGGCTGGGAATGGGGTGACAGGGGGAATGGGGCACCCAGGGCACAGGGAATGGGGATAACGGCACTGGGAATGGGGAATGGGACACCCAGGGCACAGGGAATGGGGATAACGGCATTGGGAATGGGGATAACAGCACCCAGGGCACAGGGAATGGGGACAACAGCACTGGGAACGGGGAATGGGGCACCCAGGGCACTGGGAATGGGGATAACGGCACCCAGGGCACTGGGAATGGGGTGTGACATGGAATGCTGGCCCCCAGAGCACAGGAACACCCACTGACATGGGATATTGACCCCCAGGACACAGGAACATGGGGTAACATGGGATACTGACACCAAGGTCACAAATATCCTGTATGGATGAGACTCAGACTCCAGGGCCTAGAGGGGCTCCAAGGGAACTGGAGAAGGACTTTGGACAAGGGACAGGACACAAGGAATGTCCCACTGCCAGAGGCAGGGCTGGATGAGATATTGGGAAGGAATTCCTCCCTGGGAGGGCAGGCAGGCCCTGGCACAGGGTGCCCAGAGCAGCTGGGGCTGCCCCTGGATCCCTGGCAGTGCCCAAGGCCAGGCTGGAGCAGCCTGGGACAGTGGAAAGGTGTCCCTGCCATGGCACGGGTGGCACTGGATGGGCTTTAATGTCCCTTCCTACCCAAACCATTCTGGAATTCTGTAATATCCTAAAGGCCTCTCCATGGCAGCTCTCCAGGGAAAAGACAGTCCCAGAAGGACCATGTGCAAAGGGATTGGAAAAGAAGGATGATGTGCAGAAAAAAGCACTTGGAGCATCTCATCCACACTCCCAACTCAGCAGCATTCCCAGCTACTGTTCGGGAGTCTGGAGCACCCAGCAGGAATCTATTTCCCAGTGTGCTGAAATCTAAGGAACTCAACTTATCCATAAAAATGTATGTTCCTGTTAACACCCAAGAGGGATCAGAGAAGCCGAAAATCCATTTGAGGTTATGGCCATTAAGAGAAAAAAATCAGAAATAAATCAATCCATGCAAGTCATCCCTACTGGCAGCTCTGAGGCAGCTCGGAGCCAGGGCCTGGGACCAGAGGGGACAGGATTTTTAAATAGCCCCTGTCTAACTATAACTGCACTTGAATAACCATTCCCAAAATACAGGAGCAGCTCAGACCTCAGGATCCTTCCCTGGGAGGGTGGGCAGGCCCTGGCACAGGTTCCCAGAGAAGCTGTGGCTGCCCCTGGATCCCTGGAAGTGCCCAAGGCCAGGCTGGAGCACCCTGGGACAGTGGAAAGGTGTCGCTGTGAACCGGATGGGGATGGAAAGAGTGCTGAGATGAACCCAAGTGACCCCAAAACGCCACCTGGAAGGAACTTACAGACATGTAGGACCGAGTTCCCACAAAGGAGTTGGCCATGGAGTCAATGAGCTGCCCGCTGACCCCGAAATCACAGAGCTTAATCTCCCCTCGGGAATTCACCAGGATGTTGGAGGGTTTCACATCTGGGAACAGCGAGAGAGGGGAGTGTGAAGGTGGCTCTGGGTGACACCTGGCACTGCAGGCTGGGACTTTCAGGGCCCTGCTCTCACCTCTGTGCATGATTTGGTGCTTCTCCCGCAGATAGGCCAGGCCCCGCAGAACCTGGGAGGAATCAAAGGCTGGGTGAGGACAGAGCTGAGGGAAGAGCTTTGCCCTCAGCTCCAGGGGAGCTGCCCTGTGGTGCCCATGTCCCCCAGGGTTTGCAATTCATCCCCAATTCCATCACAGATTTTGGGTGAACCATCCAAAAAAGCTTCTCCCAAACCCCCTCGAGGTGAAGCCGACATCATCCAGAGGGGTTGGAGGGGGGGAAAGGGGTTGGGAATATTTCCCCTCTGCTCTGGCCTCTTGGCCCAGGAAAGTGCAGTCCCCAGGATTGGGAAACACAAAAAGCTTCCCAAGGGCAGCCCAGGCATTATTCCCAATCCCTGCCCAGCAAATCCCCCGGCAGCCTGAGCAGCCCCAGCACTCACCGCTATACTGACTTTGCCCAGGATTTCCTCAGGAATTCTTTTGGCTTCTTTCAGCACTTGATCCAAAGAGCCGCCATCCTGAAATAAAGACCACGGGAATGACCAACACAGCAATTCCCAGCAGGAAAACAGAGCAGCTGGATGCACAGGGGAGCAGGTAAACAGCATTGAGCACACTCCTTTTCCAGCCAAAAAAAGGGAGATCTGGTGATCTGAGCTCAGGTTTATCACTGAAAACTGTTTTTTTTTTTTAACAGCTCTGCCTCTTGCTGTTGGCTCTTTGCTTTCTTCCATCAGTGGAAATGCCAAGATGGTGCTGATTTGGAGGAGAAATAACATCCTTCTCCACCAGAAACAGCAGAACGTGCTCACTGAGCCTCTCAGCAGGCTCTGCAGAGCAGTGGGTTGGCAACATTTCCGTTTGGCCAAGCCCCAAACCTCTGCTTCCGCTTCCCAAAAGTCGCTGTCTCCCTCACTCCGAGGCCTGAGCAGGAATGTGTGGCTCTCACGCCAGGAGCAGAGTGGCCAGAGCAAGGAGCTGCCAGGGCCCCCGGGCACTCAGCTGGCAGGGAGAGGGGATTCGGGAGGGCAGGGCCTCACCATGTGCTCCATGCAGATGGAGATCTCCCCATCACTGTAGAAGGCTCCATAGAAGCCCACGATGTAGGGGGAGTTGCACTCGTGCAGCACCTGCAGCTCCCGGATGATCTGGTTCCTGATGGCTGGTTTGATTTCCAAATGGATCAGCTGCCAAGAGAGAAGACAGGCAAGGTGTGACTCCTGGAAAGTAAAAGAACTGATGGGGAGCAGCCCCGAGTGCTGGGAAGAAACGAGATCTTCAAGGGGGGTGCTGCTTTGGGGCAGAATTTTTTCCACTTGCGGACTAATATTAAGGATAAAGTGCCAGGACACAGGGAATGGCTTCCCACTCCCAAAGGGCAGGGATAGATGGAATACTGGGAATAAACCCTGGGAGGGTGGGGAGGCCCTGGCACGGAGTGCCCAGAGAAGCTGTGGCTGCCCCTGGCAGTGTCCCAGGCCAGGTTGGATGGGGCTTGGAGGACCCTGGGACAGTGGAAGGTGTCCCTGCCCATGGCAGGGGTGGCACTGGATGGGATTTAAGGTCTCTCCAATCCCATCCAGTGTGGGATTCCACGCTGAAGGCACAGGGAGAGCTCCGTGCTGCCTCAGCCACGGAAGGCGCCGGGACTGCACCGGACACGGGCGGAAAGACGAGTCAGGAGTTTGATCTCAGCCCCTCTGAGTCAGCAGCCAGGAACATTTTCACAAGCTCTGGAGGTGTTGTAAGAAGGTGCTCCGAGATCAAGGAAACCACAGAAAAGAGAAAGCCCCTGTGAAGGTTCTGCACAAGAACGAGCAGCGGCTTTTGGGGCTCCACGTGGGGTCAGAGCAGAGTGGGGAAGGAAACACCCTGGGCTGGTGCCCTGCCCATGGAACTGGGTGCAAACCATTCCAAGAGTCCGTGATCCCAACAGCAGGAGGGAGGAGAGACTCTGGAGGAGGCAGAGCAGTGGTTGTGGTGCTCCTGCCAAGCACAGCGTCTCCCAGCCGGCAGATGAAGCAGCTCCTGATTTTCTACTCTGTGGCACCACAGTAGATGTTCCCAATGAAGCCAAGCCTGAGTGGAACCTCTGTCCTTGCTTGGAATGACCTTGGGATGTGTTAAATGGGGCTGAGGGATGTGAGTGCCAAATCCATCCCTCCAGCCACTTCCAGCCCTCCTCAGCCACAACCTAAAATCCTCAGGAATCCGACTCCAGTCACTTCGTCCATCAGAAATGGGAAAAAAATAAACTCCTGATTTCCAGAGCCCAGGGATCTGTCACTGGGAGTGCAGCCTCTCCCAGCAGAGCCAGCTCCATGCAGAACCCATCTGGAAGCAGCCAGGCCTCTGCTCCTGACCCAGGCGAGGTGGTGAAGGTGCAAATGCAGAGAGAAATCCAACCAAATCCAGCCCTCCCAGAGCCAGGAAGAGCTCCAGACGCTCCCCAGCACTCCCAGTCCCTCGTTACCTTCCGTGCCATAACGAGCCCTGAGGGTTTGTGCTGCACTTTGGTGACCACCCCGCCATTGCCAGCGCCCAGCTCTGAGATCCTCTCGAAGTCATCATCCTTCAGCTCCCCCACTTTGGCTTTCTGTGTCAGGAAAGCTTCCAGGCGCTTCTTCTGCTGCTCATCCAGCTCCAGCTCCTCCAGCTTCTTCTGCAGGTCCACCAGGTTAGCCCTGGCGAGGGGAGGAGGAGATGGTCAGCACCAGGGAAAGCTTTTAGAAAAGTGGAGGGAAACGATGGAAAAACATCTCCTGATACATCCTGAGCCCCTGACAACGGGATCACCTGGACAGGGAGACCTGGAGAAATCCCTGCCCCTCTGGAGAGGAGCTTTGGAGCAGTCAGGTATTTTGTGAGAGCCAAGGAATAGGAAAAATCCTTTGGCCCTTAAAGAGGCAGCACCAGACGCCGCTCCCCGTCCCGGGGAGCCAAGCCTGGCTTTGGCTGTGTAACATGAGAAGGGCTTTCCATGGGGTCCAGCAGCTCCCTTACACCCCCACCCCAAATCCTGAGCACAAAGAGGTGTCTGTGCTCCCCCAGCACCTGCTGCCGAGCCCCCACCGCCTGTGCCAGCTCCAGCTGCTCCGTCCCAGTTGCTGCCACCCCCTTGTCCCCCCTCACCCACACCCAGGGGGACGTGTCGGGAGGGTCTCACCCCACCCCTTCCACCCAGCACCCCCACGTACCCCCCTCCACCACCTCTCCCCCCACGTGTCCCATCTGCCAAGCCCCCCAGACCTCGGGTCCCCATCCCAGCTCCAACCTGGGTCTCCGGGCCTGCTTCCCTCCCGCTCCAGGCCTGGGCCCTGCACAACCCAGGCCTCTGCAAACCG
>WAAG01082820.1:52912-89324 GCA_013390105.1 Tichodroma muraria
CCAGACCTTTCCTGATGCAGTGTCCCCCCCCCTGCTGTGTCCCCATGTGTCCCCCAGGCCCCTGCACCCCTCAGCACGGCCCCCTGGGCACCGAGGTGCTGCTGCCGTGCCCGGGGGGTGCAGCCGAGTGGCGCCGGGGGGGCACCGTCCTGGGCACGTCCCCGGCCCCGGGGCTGGCCCTGCCCAACGCCAGCCTGGCCCACGAGGGCCACTACAGCTGCCACCACCCTGTCACCGGCGAGACCTGGGCCACCATCTGCCTGCGGCTGGGCTGTGAGTGCCCCCCCAGCCCTGCCGTGCCCCCGCCGCTGGCCGGGGTCCCTGGGCGTGCTGGCAGTGGGGTGACCCCTGTCCCCTGCCCCACACCCGCCCCCCCCCCCGGCCATCGAGTGCTGGGCCACCAGCTACCCCCAGGCTGTGAACTGCTCCTGGGGGCTGAGCCCCGACCCGCTGCTGGACACCGACTTCGTGGCCACCTACAGGTCAGTGGGGGTCCCCAAAGCCTCCCCCCGTGTCACCCAGCCCTTGGCAGCTGTCCCTGTGCCCCCAGGCACGGCACAGACACAGGTGAGTGCATCCTCACGGGCCCGCGGAGCTGCTCCTTCGGGGACCTGCAGGTGTTTTCCCTCACTGCCTACGAGGTCAACGTGACAGCCCGGAACCCCCTGGGAGCTGCCTCCGGAACCCTGCCCTTCCTCCTGGAGAACATCAGTGAGTGCTGCGGGCTGGGGGACGCCACAGGGGTGTCCTGCAGGACCCTCGTGTCTCACCCTGGGGTGTCCTTTGGGGCTCTCCCTTGCTTGGGATGTGGGATCATCAGTGCAGTGATTTGCTGGGGCTCAGACTGTCCCTGCACAGCTCGCAGGGGGACACGAGGGCCCCGTCCCCAACAATTCCATGCTGGATGCCGCAGCCATGACATCCCCCGTAGTCTAAAAATGAAGGAAAGTGAGATTTTCCACGCAGTGGTGGGACAAGGGGGTTGGTTTTAATCTGAAGGAGGATTTAGATGGGATATTGGAAAGAATTCATGGCTGTGAAGGTGGTGCGGCCCTGGAGTGGAATTCCCAGAGAAGCTGTGGCTGCCCCTGGATCCCTGGCGGTGTCCAGGGCCAGGCTGGATGGGATTTGGAGCAACCTGGGATAGTGGAAGGTGTTCCCAATGGGATGAGATGATCCTCAAGGTCCCTTCCCACCCAAACCATCCTGGAACTCTCTCATTCCTTGTCTCCCCAGTAAAGCCGGACCCCCCTGAGGCCCTGCGGGTCTCCCCCATCCCTGGGGAGCCCCAGAAGCTGCTGCTGGAGTGGAGCCCTCCCTCCTCCTGGCCGTTCCCGGAGTATTTCCCGCTCCAGTACCGCATCCGCTATTCCCGGGACAACGACTCCGTCCCCACCACGGTACTTCCACCCCCATGGGTAAACTGAGGCACAGCTCTGGCTGTGCCCAGCGTGTCCCTGTCCCTGACCCCGGTGTCCCCAGGTGGGGCCGTACGAGCTGACATCCCACACCCTGACGGGCCTGGAGCCCGGGAGCCTCCACCACATCCAGGTGGCCGCCAAGGACGTCGCAGATTCCGGGGAATTCAGCGCCTGGAGCCCGCCGGCCTCGGGGACACCCTGGGTGGGGCTGTGACAGCCGGGCAGGGCCGCTGTCCCCATCCCAGGCCTGCTCCCGTCCCTTGTCCCACCGCAGCAGCGCGGAGCCAGCAGTGCTGCCAGGAATGGGCAATAAAAGGGCTTGAGGCTCCGTCCCTGCTCTAATTTTGGGATGTTTGTGATGGCTGAGCTGCCACGGGGGTCGGTCCCTTCACTGCCCCCAGGGCCAGTCCCTTTGCTGTTCCAGAACAATCTCTTTGTTCTCCTGCTTTTCACCCTTTTTTGCCCTTGGGGTCGGTGCCTTTTCTGACCCCTTTTTCGCCCTCCGCCGCACCGCGGCCCTCAGCGCCCACGGGGCGGGGCTGTCACGGAACCAGCGGGCTTGAGGGGTGGGCGGCCATATCGGACGCGGGCTGGGGGGGGGAGCGCGGCTCCCCGGGCTGAGTCGGCCCCAGACCGGAGCCCTGGGGCGTCACGGGCCTCACACCGGAGCCCCGGGGCCGTTCCAGGCCCCCNACGGGAGGAGGCGGCGGCGGAGGCCCCGCGAGGGTCCCGGGGGTCGCGGTCCCGCCGCCCGCGGCTCGACATGGCGGCGAGGGGGGCGCTGTGCGCATGCGCAGCGGGACCCGCGGCTGTGGCGCCCTCGCCTGGTCCCGGAGCCCGCAGCCCCTGCGAGCGGGGCCGGGAGACCCCGGGGCGCAGTCCCTGAGGGCTGGGGCGATGGCGGGAAACGGGGCCGGTATGGAGGGGCTTGGGAGCCTAAAGATCGTCCTGGGCGTCCCTGCCGTGGGCAGGGAGAGCTTCCAATGTCCAAAACTGCTCCAAGCCCCGTCCAGCCTGGCCTTGGGCACTTCCAGGGATCCAGGGGCAGCCACAGCTGCTCTGGGCACCCTGTGCCAGGGCCTGCCCGCCCTCCTAGGGAGGAATCCCTTCCCAATATCCCGTCTCTGGGATTTAGTGGGGACCTAGGCAGAGATCCGCCACCTTCCAGAGAGCACCGAGGCCTTTCTCAAGCTTTGCCAGGCTTCGTGCCCTCCAGACTTTCTTCCCTGAGCTCCCCTGGGCTCTGGAAGCACTTTCTGTCGTGTTGGGAGAAGGGCCGGTTCGTCCCATCCTGTGAAGTTCCACCTCGCTCCAGCTGATGGCACGATTGGGAGCGTGTGGAGCCGAGGCTTTTCCCAGGAAGACAGACAGCCTGTTGGGCAAGATCCCAGCTTTCCATCTCGGGTATCCGAGACGGAGCAGCCTCACACCCGGCCAGTGTTCGTTCCCACCAGCAATGAGAACAGGGAAGAGCCTGGTTCTTATAAAATGAGAAAATAAATACGAGTCACCAGGTCAGGGATGGGACCGGAGTTATCTGCGGGATGAGCAGGCGGCAGTTGGAGGCTCCAAAGGATTTCCAGCCCCAGGAATAGGCTCCCACCAGCAGGAGTTAATGGGATGTCAGTGCACGGGAGAGCTTCCTTCCATGGGACATGTGGGATGGAGGCAACGATCCCTGCAGGCTTCCAGCTCCTCCTGTGTCTGCCTTACAGCTGTGTAACCTTCCAAACGCACAGCAAAGGGAAAATCCCTGGGAAAGTGGCGGCTGCTTTCGGCCTCACGCTGGCAGTCGGCTCTGGAGTGTCCATTCCATGATCCCAAACCGGCTGGCCGGCACACCTGGGCTGTCCTGGGGTGATCCTGTAACCCAAACAGCCTCGGGGGTGTCTGGAGTCAAATGGGGGGTCTGGGACGGGCCCTTTGGAGCAGCTGCTGGCTCGGGAATGCAGCTTTACAAGGCAAAAATGGATTTACGTGAGGGGACAAATTCCCCCTTCCTGGTTGTCTGGGCAGTTTGTGGATTCTGCTGTATGAGCAAGAAAAACCAATAAATTATACTGCTAATTTCAGGGAGGCAGAATTGCTTAACACTTAAAACCAGCACCAATTATTTTTTTTTCCTGGCTCCATCTCATCACGTCTGACCTTAGGAAGGACATCAGCTCTCCTGCAAAATTCCTATATTTTAGAGTGACAATAATCACTAAACCCTCCCAGGGAGTGGGACTAGTTCATATTCAAAAAGGTCTTTAAGCTTTTTGTTGGTTCAGATTTTCCTAAAGCTGCTGCTGCAACACCAGGTTTGCACTGTAAAATCATTTTAAAGCAGCAGAAATTCCGCATTCTTTTTAAAACATGATGGCAGATTCCTGAGAGCTTTCCCAGGATGGTTCCTGTGTCATTTGTGTTTGTTTTGTCCTTTTGATTTCGGGTTCTGATTCAAAAATGGCCTTGGCAGGACAGGTTTAATTGGTGCCTGCCAGCTCTCAGATCTCATCACAGATGTTTCTCCATCATTTATGTTCGGATTCTGGAGGTGTCTCCGTAACCAAAAGACAGCACTCCTGATTAATTTATTTCGTTATTAATTTGTATCTCTGGGACAAGATGGGAGCTCTCTGGGAACATGGGAACAGCCACAGCTACACCCCAAATCCTCTTGGCCAAGGAAACCCTGGAGCAGTGTCACGAGAGCCTTTTCCATCCGGCATCCCTGATCCCTGGGCCGGCTGGGAAGGGAATCTGACAGCACAGGAGCTTTTTTGCTCCTGTAGTGAGACTTCCCTGGGTTTCCTGTGCCAGCAGCTCAGGGGTGTGTAACTCAAGCCATGGTTTGGGAGGAAGGGAGCCTGCACACCCTGACTTTCATGGGTGGAGAGCTTGGCAATCCTCACTTAGACCCTTTCCAGCCCGGGGTTTTGGCCTCAGGAGAAGGGGCCTGCTGGGGAGCTGCCCCTACAAACCTTCTCTGGGTCTCCTTGCACCTTCCCGAGGCTCCTGGGTTTAGTCTGGGGCTTGTTCTACCTCAGCACTGGAGAACTCCACAATTACAGAGCTCCTGAGTGCCCTCCCCGTGCCAGAAGGGGCTCTGCCACCCCCCTGACACTGCCCTTCCCTCCTTCCCTTTCGCAGCCCCCTCAAGTGCAGGAAAACACCTGATTCCCATTTAAGGGATAATGCCGGGCACTAACAAGCTCCCCTCCCCTTTAAAAGCCAGCACCGGTCTCAGGAGATCTAATTTAGGAACACGTGGAAGGCCAGGGTGTCCTCCAGGGCTCCGGGGTGGGAGCTGCTCCGTGAGGAGCTCCAGCCTGGTTGGCTGCCAGAGCCTGGAGTATTTTTATCCATGTCCAAGCTGCCAGAGGCTCCCGGCCCCACCTGAGCGTGGTGCAGGACAGACACCTCTGCAGCAGGCATTTGTTCTCCCAGGGACTGGCAGCAGGATTCTGTGGGAATTCCCATTTGTCCTTTGCCATGGGCTTGAAGGGTTTTGGGAGAGGATAGCAAAGCTCTCCAGAGCCCATCCCGTGGTGCCAGACTGGCCCAGCAGAGACAAGGATGGATTCATGAGAGCAAAGCAGAAAGATTCTGCTGGAGTACAAAGGGGAAAGGCCTCGTTCCCAACGTGTGGCAGTGTTTGGATGTGGGGAGGTCTTTCTCAGATATAGAGAAACAGATATTGGAGAGGGACTTTGGACAAGGGCCTGGAAGGACAGGACACAGGGAATGGCTTCCCACTGCCAGGGGCAGGGGCAGATGGGATGTTGGGAAGGGATTCCTCCCCGGGAGAGCGGGCAGGCCCTGGCACAGGGTGCCCAGAGCAGCCGTGGCTGCCCCTGGATCCCTGGAAGTGCCCAAGGCCAGGCTGGACGGGGCTTGGAGCAACCTGGGCTTGGGGAAGGTGTCCCTGCCCATGGCAGGGGTGGCACTGGATGGGATTTCAGGTCCCTTCCAACCCAAACCATCCTGGGATTCTTGATTCTATAAACCTGTGTTCCCAACGAAGTCAGAACCCCCCAAAATGGTGACATCCAGCCCAAGGAATGCCATGGTGATGGGAGTGACAGGAAATGAATGGGGGTCCTGGGTGTGCAGAGACAAGCAGGAGACATGAAAGCAGCCAGCTTCACCCTGGTCAATATGGTCTGCTTTAAACTCTGTTTTTACTTCAGATTTGGGCTGCCAATAACTCCTTCAAACAATGATCTAATGCCTGTGTGAATGTTTGTAAAACCTCACTGCTCTGGCAGGTTGAGCTCTTGCCAAGAAGCAATCACATGTAATTAGGGAGAAGGAGTTGGAATCTCCTGGCCTTGCAGTGCAGCACATTTTCCAGTTGTGTTTGTCCCATTTGGACCATCTCATTCCTGGGGGTGTGCTCCGAGCTGGGGTTTGTGGGACACTCTCCTGTCCCCAAGGGAATCTTTGTGGGAAGCACTGCCAGAAACCTGCTGGAAAGCACGAGGTGCCTGTGCTGGGCAGGGTGACAGGGTGACAAGGACACAGCCGGGCAGAGCCACAAATGGGAGTTTGGGTTCTCGATTCTCTCCACCTTTCCTGCTCTGCAGGAGATTCCTGAGGGGGCTTTTCAGGCACGTTGAGTCTTGAATGGGGACTGGGGGCATGGAGAAGCTCCGAGCTTTTGAGGGACACCTGGAAAAAGAGGCTCCTTTCCCTGGAGAAGAGGGACAGCCCCAGTCTGCTGTGGGACTGGAGGAGTACAACTGTTCAAAGAGCCCTGGGATAGTTTGGATTGGCAGGAATCTTGAAAGGACTTTAGTGTAGCCCCTGTTAAGTGGTTGCTGCTCACACAATGAGAAGTTCCCAGTGGGAAATCAGAGCCTGTCCAGGACAGTAGATCCCAGGAAAAGGAGTGAGGCATCCTTTGCCCACACAGAGTTTAAACCTCAGTCCCCGCTCTCTTACCTGGCACCTGAGGCCCCAAAGGACATTTCCAAGCAAATTGGGAATTTTGATATAGAAAGTTTGATAGGAAAAGCCCTTCTTGAAATTCCTGGAGCATCCTGAAATTCCCGGAGCATCCTGAAATTCCCTTCACTCCCTTTTCCCGTTCTGGAGAACCAGACCTGTTGTGCAGTTCCTGGGGTGTTGTCCTGAAACAACAGCAGGTCAGGGACACGCAGGTCAGGTCCTGTGGGACAAGGAGCTGTTATTTATGGAAGGAATTTTTTCCTGAATGTGAGAGAGGTGGATTCTGCTCTCCAGTGGGGTTTGAAATCCTAAATTCCAGCCAAGAGTCATCACATAAACTCGTGCTGAAGAACCTGACCTAGTTGGAATAATTGGAGGTAATTGTCAGCTCTTTCCAGATGACAAAACCCTTAATCACCAGCAGATGCTCAGCCAACCTCACAAAAAAGGCTGGAAACCCGGGGTGAATGGGGAGGAATTGCTGTCCCAGAGGCACCGAGTTTCAGGAATGGGCAGGAATCTTCTTTAGGGGTTTTTCCAATACATGGTTAGACGCCAGGACTGGGGCAGTGGTTTGTGCTCATGGCCCGGGCATCTCTGCAGAAGTCTGGAATTGTGCCATGAGCACACAGCTGAGTGACACTGGAATAGCCGGGAACAATCGGAGACGGAGCAACTCTGAAATGAGGAGCTCAAAGGCTGGGCTGCTCCATGGGTTCCTGTCCCAGATCCTTGAATCCGGACTCTCTGAGATCCCTGAGGTAGCCTGGGGGTTCCTAAAGCTTGGGATGAGTTGGATGTGAGGTGGCTGCGCTCCCACAGAGCTGCGGAGTTGCCTGGGGTTTCACCTGGGAGGTCCCTGCAGGTCCTTCCAGGCAAAGCCTGGAAGAGAGGAGGTGGGATCTGAGGGGGATGAGGATGCCGGTGGAAGAGCGGGATACCTGGCACTGCCTGGGATATCCCAGTCCCACCTGGGCTCCTGGGGCTGTGGAGAAGCTGTACAAGTAGAAATGGTCCTTCTAGGAGGGTCTGACCTCACCAGACAATTAACCTGGATTGTTAATTGATCGTGGAATTGTAGAACCATGGAATGTCCTGAGCTGGGAGGGATCCACAAGGATCGGAGTCCAGCTCCTGGCCCTGCACAGACACCCCAGCCATCCCACCCTGTGCCTGAAGCATTGTCCAAATGCTCCTGGAGCTCCGGCAGCCTTGGGAATGTGACCAAGGCCAGAGCACTTGCGAATTCCAGGAACCAGGGTTTCCAGAGGTGTTTTTCCTTGTCCAATGAGATGGCGAAAGCATAGGAAAACTGGGAACCCCTGGAAGTGGTTAGAGCAAGGAGCTGCCCTTGTGCCCAGGCAGAGGCTGTGACAGCTGGACTTTAATTACCCGGCACTGTAATGAGGCTTTGGGAGGCTCTGCAGTGGCTCTCAGCACATTTGGTGTTTTACAGCCAAAATCCACGGGGATCCGTCCCTTCCCGTACAGCCTCCTGCAGCGGGACCACTAACCAGGGATCCTGCCTGGAAGCAACGGCTCCCCTGGGAATGTCTGGGACAAGACTCATTGTGGGCTCTTTCAAGTGGGCAGTAATGTGGGAACAGTGACAGCAGCACCGTTCCCATGAACCAGGGGTCTCCCGTGGGGGCAGGGGCTCTGCAGCTGAAAAAGGGGGGAAGATGAACCACCACACCTTTGGGAAGGTGTGCCCAGGATGGGTGTGCAGGGCTGGGCTGGGCTCCCGTCCTGGGATGGAGCTGCTGGCCCAGGGGAGGCTGGATTGGGCTTTGTGGTCCAAGGGAGGCTGGATGGAGTTTGAGGCCCGGGGGAGACTGGGGCGCAGCTGCTGGCCCAGGGGATGGAGCTGCTGGCCCAGGGGAGGCTGGTCGGGGGCCACGACCTCCTGTTGGAGCACTCCAGACCGACGGAACTCGGCAGCTGCATGAACTGGTTGTGGCCTCAAGCAAAGGCCATTCCTCCGCCGCTGGCTCCTGCCAGATGGTCCCAGCCCAGGCTCAGGGCCTCACGTCCCCTCTCAGCTCTGCTTTTCATGTGTCTCTTCCCCAAAAAAGGCCTGGGCCAGCGCCAGACTCCAGCAAACCCTTCGGAGCAGTCCCCCAGCCCTGGCAGGTCACCGGTGCTGGAACCAACCCCATGTCCTGCCTCTGCAGCCCAGACATCCTCCTCGGCTCTCCCTGCCAGCTCTGGAATGAGAAATGGCTCTGCTCTTCTGTCTGCTTCCATTCGAATCCCTCTAGGAAAGAGCTCGTGTTCTCCAGCTCCGTGCTGCTGAAATTAGCACTGGCATCCTGCAGGATTCCAGCCTCGACTCGCGCCTCCAGGAGTGGGAAGAGCTGCCGAGACTGCGGAGACAAGTTGGATGTGAGAGCCAAGTGTCCAAAAGAACACGTTCAGGAACAGCACAGTGAGCAGGAGGTGCTCCAGCATGGCGGGGAAATCATCCTGCTGAGGATAAAACTCCCCAAAAAAGCGTTCTTGGGCAGCCAGGAAGGGTTAAACCATGGCACGAGGTTTGGGACGGCTGCAGGATGCTGGAGTGGGCACTGGGATTGGAACAGGATGACGGTTTTAGGTCGCTCACAAAGCTTTCTAATTACGCTTTTTTGGGGGACAAAAAGAAAAAAATGGTGTGTTTGATTCTGTAAGTGCTGAACATTCCACAATTGCTGTGTTTAATAAATACAGCGGGGGCTCCTAGGAGACTGAATGGGGCTGAATGAATGAAGTATGTGAGACATCTGAAACCTATTAGTTGGAGCAAACTGGTGGAGAGGCAGGAATTCTTCTCTTTTTAAAAATATTTATACATTTTCCTTTCATGTCAGGCCAACATCTTATTTGGGGTTATGTTCCAGTGGAAGGAAAGGTGTGTCGGGGGGAAATGCAGGGGGAGGGGAGGTGCGGATTTGGGTCAGGCCCAAAAGGAGCAGAAGGGCTGGGTGGCTTTAGGGACATATTTTCCTTTTGGAATCGAAGCCAGCACATGGGTCCATCGGGGAACTTTGCCCCAGCCTCAAAGGGAATGGCTGTTTCGGGATCTGGTTCATTTTGGGGTGTTTTGGGGAGCTTGTCCCACCTGGAGCCCCTCGTTTGAGGCACCAGAACTCCCCAGCCCTCTCCAAATGAGGTTTATGGAGCCATGGGTCTGGTTTAACCCGGTTTGGATATTTAGGCTGAATTAGAACACACCCCCAGTGTCTTCCCCACCACAGGGACAGCTCCAGGAGATCCCACCGGTGTCCAGGAGCAGCAGGAATGGTGCCACACCCCGGAGGTTTCCACCCAGGCCTCTCCTCACGCAGAATTACCTCACTGACTTGGGAAAATAGGGAGGATGGATGGGAAGGACACAGAACGTTTCCCCAGGGAATAAGCAGAGCTAAGAACTCTTCAGGAGCCACTTCACCTGAAGGGAAGTCTCTGGAAAAAGAGAGAAAGAGCTGAAAACACCCAGCTCCAATCTGGGCAGATCATTCCAAATGGAGCCTGAATTCCTGCTGGAAGCTGTGGTTGTTTCCTGCTGGAAGCTGTGGTTGTTTCCTGCTGGAAATTGCACAAATCTGGGACAAGTCTCCCACCTTTGGTTCTTCCCTCTGTGTCTCAGAGCTCACCCAAGGCTTGGAGTGACATCTGAGCTCACCTCTCCTTGTGCAGGAGCTCGGGATCAAAGCTCGGGATGGTGTCAGAAAGGCCTGGATTTTGCAGTGTTTTCCAGCTGATAAGAGATATGTAAATTATCCCTGCTTTCCTGTGATCCCTAATGAGCTTTGTTCAGCCCACTTTTACTGCAGCACACACTCAACCCTTTCCCTCCAGGCTTCCTGAAATGAAAATGAGAAGTTTTAGGAAACTCGGAATTTGCAAATGTCTCCCATTATCCTTCTGATCTCCCCAACCTGATTAAATCAGAGGATATCTCCCCACTCCATAGGAAACAGATGTTCCTCTTGCAGCAGGGACATTCAGGAGGCATCCTGAAATGTGTTTAATTTAGGGTCTCCTGGAGATGGGATTTTTTGTGGGGTTACAACCTTCGATGTCCGAGCTGGATTTGGAGTGGTGCCAGTAAGGAATTCTGCGGAGTTTCTTTCCATCGTTAGTGAAGAGAAACTCAACACCCTGAGCTGAGAGCTTGGAAAATAAATTCGGAGTGGGTTTTGATGGCATCTTTCAGTCAGTTTAGAGGCGAAAACATGACTGGGACACGGGATGAGGCTGGGTCTCATTTTGTGAGGGAATAGTGGAACCCATTCCAAGAGTCCATGAATGGATTTAAGTCTCTCTGGAGCTGTAGGGAATGAGGCACGTGGGAAACATCCTTTTCCATCCCTCTGACTGCGCTTTCTCTGTGGCATCTGTTCCCCATCAGTGGGAGGATCTCGGTGGGTTTCAGTCTCATCAGTTTTGTCCACCTGTAACTCTTGGGTTTTCAGATCTCTCAGTTTTTATTTCTTTCCTTCTTTTTTACCAGGTTCAAACAAAATCCTGGTTTTGCTGAAGACACTGAGGGAAGTTGCCCGGAGAAGCTGTGGCTGCTCCATCCCTGGAAGTGTCCAAGGCTGGTCAGGGCTTGGAATAACCTGGGACAGTGGAGAGTGTCCCTGCCCATGGTGGGGGGTAGAATGGGATAATCTTTAAGGTCTTTCCAACCCAAACCATTCTAAATGTCAGCGCTGTTTCTAAAATACCTCGATTTTCCTCTGCATTGGAGGTTCTCAGTGTGTGTCCATCTGTGCATGTGTGGGTGGTGGTTGCATTTCAGAATTTCCAGGACTGTTATAGCTCTTATGTTTTTTTCCAAACAACTTCCTCCACTGTGAGTTCTCCCTCCTGACGGATCCGGACCCCTCTCGGAAGAGTCCTCTGTGGATGAGGGAGGCTGGATAAAGAAGCTGAATTAAAGCTTCTCTCACTGGAGGTGATTGAAGGCTTCCTCCAAAGCAGAACCATGCAACAACAATGCAGATTTTTTTTAGATATTGGGCACATTTTCCACCCTCCACGTGTTGATAGTGCCGGGGACAAACTGTGGAAAAAACTCCTGAAGAGTGAGCCGAGCATTCCCTTCATCAGCCTTTTGCTAAGGTGCACGATTTATCCCACTTATCCTGATTTATCCCAGCCTTGCTCAGACAATTTCTCAAGGCGTGTCTCCTCCGAGCCTCTTGGGAGCACCATTTCCACGTCTGTTTGGACTGGTTGGACACGTCACCATCCCTGTCCCTGTCCCTGTCCCTGTCCCTGTCCCTGTCCCTGTCCCTGTCCCTGTCCCTGTCCCTGTCCCTGTCCCCGGGTGTCTCTGGCCAGGAACAGGTCCTGAGAGGGGCAGTGACCCATGGAATGTGAGGAGGAGGAGCTGGAGCCCCGAGGTTGGATGGGGCAGCCCTGGCAGTTGCTGAGCTGTTCCTGAATTAGACACAACTCTGGTTAATTAAAGCAACTTAGGGCAGTGCTCCGGGCTGGAGCATTCCCAGAGTCCCATCTGGGGACAGAGAGGGACAGTGGCAGCAACTGGAAGGGTGGCTTGGACCTTAGACAAGGTTTAAGAATGTCCCCTTCCTCCTGAGGCAGGCACTGATCTCTTCCCTGTGGAGAGGACCCAGGGAATGGCTGTGTCAGGGGGTCGGGAAGGATCTCAGGGAATGGTTCACCCTCAAGGGATGTTCTGCCAGTGGGCAGGACTTTCCCAGTGCTCCTGGGCTCCAACTCCCCCCCTTTCCCTGCTGTCCTCAGTGGGGTCTCAGTGTTTGTGTCCTCAGTACAGGGATGGTAGCTGCGATGGATCGTTTGCATCACAATAAGGAGTCCAAAAGCTGGGATCAGCTCTGACCAGAAACCCAGCGTCCTCGTCTGTGAAAAACTGCTGCAAAAACAGCAAGTTCAGGCTCCCTGGCTGCTGAGTTTTGTCTGAACACGGAGGCTGAATACCATCAGAATAGTTTGTTTTATTTCCAACTTGCCTGAAACCAGAGATTCCTGGGAGGTTTCCAAGCCAGTCGCTGAACCCAACTGGATTTTGATTGCTCTATCGCCTGTGAACCTGAAATTCTGGAGCTGCTCTGATCCCTGCAGCACTTTGGTTGTCCCAGCTCCCTCTCCCGGCATCCCAGTGACCCTTTCACAATCTCTTCGTGTCAGGCTGTGGTTTGTATTTGTATTTTTCACATTCCCGATTTATCATGGACTGTGTTGGGTTGGAAGGATCCTGAAGGATCATCCAGTGCCACCCCCTGCCGTGCTGGGGACACCTCCCACTGTCCCAGGCTGCTCCAACCTGCCCTTGGGCACTTCCAGGGATCCAGGGGCAGCCACAGCCTCTCTGGGAATTCCATCCCAGCCCCTCCTCACCCTCCCAGCCAGGAATTCCATCCCAATATCCCACCCATCCCTGCCCGCTGTCAGTGGGGAGCCATTCCCTGTGTCCTGTCCCTCCATCCCTTGTCCCCTGTCCCTCTTTGCCTCTTTGCCTGCTGAAAGACCAGCAGGATCCCTGTGTTTAGTCCCAAGCACGGAGGGAGCAGGGCTGAGCCCGACTCCGGCACATCCAAAGGTGGGGAAGCAGCCAAAGCCTTGGAATCCGTCCTGGGCCGGGAGCGGAGCGGAGCCCTGAGCTCAGCGCCGGGGCAGCTCCGCGCACGGAACGTGCCGGCTCTGGAGAGCGGCACCTCTGCACTCCTCAGTTCCAGGAATGTTCTAGGAAGCGGGCAGGAGCCTCCCGGTTTGGTGAGAGCGGGAGCAGCCCCGATTTCCCTGCAGTTCGCTCCCTCGGGAGCCCGCTGAGGCGCAGCAGCCCCGTGCCTGGGGGTGTTTGGGGCTGGGAGCCTCCCCTCTCGTCCCCAAGCCAAACCTTTTCCCTGCAGCCGGCAGAAAATGGGATTTTCTAGTTAATAGCAAAATAAACACAGCAGTGTCCAGCACGGGAGGGGAGAGGGAAGGGGGAGAAACAGGGGCTGGGGTGGACAAGGAGCACGGGGCTGAACATCCCAGAGAGCTGGAGGTGCTGCAGGACAGGAAAATCCCGAGGGAACCAGCAGAGCTGGGATGGGATCTGAGTCCTTTTCCAGCTCCTGCAGCCTTAGAAGCGTTCCTTGTGGGATTTCTCTCCCTTTTCCCAGGCAGTGCTGAGCATTTGGGGTTTGTTCCAGGGCTCTTCTTTGTGGTGATGGGGAAAACATGAGCAGAGTCACTTCCCCACTCCCTGTAACAGGAATAAAGCAGGAGCAGATAAAACAGCCTTTGGTGGGGGCCAAAGGTCTCGCAGAAGTTGCCTCCATGGAATGGCAGCAAGCAGAAATCTCCAAGGATTTTCCAGGTGCTTGGATGTCCTCCCTCTGTTAGTCCAGGTTCCATCCTCCCTCTGGGAAGGATTCTGGCCCCGGATTTGTGCCTGACTTGATTCTTTTCCCTGGGGAATGCACACACACGAATGAGTGGTTGGAAAAGTGGATCCAGCCTTTGCTGTGAGGGAGGAACTTGTGATCCCCTCCAAAGCCCTGGCAGCCCCAAAGCCCTGGGGATGGATCTTGCTTGGATTTTCCTCCTTCCTTCACTCATTCACTTCACCAGGCAGCAGGAATCCAGCACCCGGCAGGAGCCCGGCTGGGAACAGGGAATGGGAAGAAGGATGCTCAGGAATCCCTAGGGTGGAGCTGGATGATCCTTAAGGTCCTTCCCACCCAAACCACCCTGGGATCCTGTGATTTATGATCCTAAAGTGCCTTTATGCCCCACATCCCCCTCCTCTGCCCCAGCCAGGCAAACTCCTTCCCTGCACCTCAAATCCCTCTGGAAAAACACAAAGAATCCGACTGAGGGGCTGAAATCGGTTAAGGAGCAAGATTAGATCAAATATTTCCGAGCATCTGGGGCTTCTTGACCACCCCACTGTGGCCCATCCCCGGCTGTCAGACCCTGAGCATTCCCAGAAGGAGTTAAGGGAGACCTGGGCAGGAGCCAAGAGCTTTTGCCGGAAGCTTTATCTTCCCCCCCCAAAAAAATCTGATGTCTGGAGCTCTGGACAAGGCATTGTCCTCATAAAACACAACAAGAACAACAAAACAAGCCCTGCTATTCCCAGCTCTGTAACAAGCCATAAAATGGGGGAAAAAAAAGGCAAAAAAAAAGAAAGAAAAGAAAAAAAAAGAAAAAAAAGGCCCTGGAAATGTAAGAGTTTTATTAAACTGGAACCATGTGTTTCCCATAGTCCCGTCTCCATAAGCTGTGCACATCCCGTCCATGTTTATGTTCTCCTCGGGGGTGTGAGGGGGTTTTTTCCATGCCTGGGAATGATTAGAAGGAGGGAGCCTGGATGAACTCATGTCTCCTGTGAGCAGCACCAGGAAACCTGCACACACCGGGAGAGGCACAAATCCTGCGGGAATGGCCCTGGAAACGCGGGAGACTGGCAAGGGGGAAAGGCAAGGCAAAAGGCAAAAGGCAAAAGGAAAATTCCAGAGTGGAAAAAGAGGAGAAAGTTGTCCCACATGGCTCATTGTAGAAAGTGTGTATTGAAGTGCTGGATTGAGGATATTCCCTGGATATTCCTGAGGGCCTGGAGCGATCCTGCCTCACCCAGGGAGGCTTGGAGAGGCCCTGGGACATGTGGGGCTTAAACAACACCCCCTCCCCTTCTGGGGTCTCCAGCACCCACCGGGCATTCCTTAAATGAGGAGAATATCCTGGAAACGAGTGTGGAGCTCCCTGGAGACTGCCCAGGAAAGGAGAAGGGCCAGGTCTGGGATTTGCCAGGAGCCCGGCTGGAGACATTTGGGCACAAGGAGTGGCCACGGCGTCCGTGGGGAGCTGGGTGGTGAAGTCTGAACTCAGATTTGGGCAGGAATGCCCCGGGAAGAAGGCTCAGGGGTGGAGTCCCGGGGGGAATGGGTAATGGGATATTTTTAGCTGGAATTGGCAGCGCTGTGGTTGTTGTTTCCATGTGGATGAACAGCCCCGGGGAGGACCGGGAAGGACTGGGAGTCATCCCCGTGCATGAGCAGGTGTGGGGACACCTGCGTGGTGACAGAGCTTCAGACAAGGGACATTACATCACGGAGAGTGACCTCAGAGATCCCAGAGATTACGGAATTTCACCCATTTTTCCTGGTCCTGAGCCCATTCCCTCCCTCTGACCGGTGCCTCTCCTCCTGCAGGACATCCAGGCGTGCCCAGGACACCAAGGGCTGGGGATCCATGATTTTCTGGGCATCTGGTAGCAAATCCCAGGCTGGTTTAGGTTGGAAGTGCCCTCAAAGCTGCTCCCATTCCATGGGCAGGGACACCTTCCACAGACCAGATGCTGCTAAAACTTCCCTCCTTATTTCTCGTTTGGAATCCTTGGATTTGGCATCCAGCTGATGATGGGTTTTTTCTCAATGATAAAAGGTTTCTTTCTATCCCACATTCTCCTTCCCCAGTGATATCCATGCCTGGCAATCAAGTTATCCCTCAGACTTCCTTTGGTTTTGATAAAGTGGCTCCCTCAGCTTTGCCAGCCCTGGGACCAGGGACTTTCTCCAGGCCTTTGATCCCTTTTGGAGCTGTTTTACAGCTCCTGGGCCTCAGCTCATTCCCTTTGACTGCCCTGTCCTTATCCCTGTGGAAAACCCATCCAGTCTGGGGTCTGCAAATGTTCCCAGCATTTGTCCACCTGGACATTTTCTGCTGTGCTGCTCCAAGCCCTCTCCAGCCCCTTTGTGGACGCTTCCAGGGATGGGGCAGCCACAGCTTCTCTGGGAATTCCATTCCAGGGCATCCCCAGCCTCACAGGGAACAATTCCTTCCCAGATCCCGTCTAACGCTGCCCTCTATCCACGTGAAGCCATTCCCTGTGTCCTGTCCCTCCAGGACAGTTTGGGAGCAGCACAGGCCGTGCAGCCCAACGTGGTTTGCTGTCACTCTGTCCCCTCTGCCTTTTAATCCCTGCTCTTGGTGAACGCCTTGAACACATCCCAAAAATAAGGATTCGTGGGAGCGGAGCCAACAAACACCAGCACCTTTCCTGCAGAATTCCTGCTCCCCCCACAGCCCTGCGAGGCCAAATCCACCTCCTGCTCCGTGTCAGCCGCCAGCCAGAGCGGCCTTTTCCAGGGAATGGCTCCCTGGAATGGCTCCTGGAGGTGTTGGCACCCAGGGAAATCTGCTCCTGCTGCTGGGTCCCGGCTGGCAGCGGCAGGGGGAGCGGCAGAGAAGGGGTTTGCACCTCCCAGGGGAGGCAGGGCTGAACTGCTCCCTCCAGTCTGTAAGTGTGAAAAGGAAACAGATTTTCTGCTGGCCCTGGGTCCGTTCCCTCGTTACCCCGAGCTGGGGAAGGGACCCTGCAGGACGGGCTGGGGACACTGGGGGTGTCCTGGCCAAGGGTGACATCACTGAGGGGCTGACTCCAACTCGCACACGACCCTGATGGGCAGAGCCAGAGGATTCCAAAGGAAAATCTCCTTCCCCAGACCCTGTAATACTAATAATGCCTGCAAGGCAACAAAATCATGATGCAACTCCCCGGGGACGTGGAAGGGTCTTTGCCAAGCAGCTCAGACACAAAGGCTCTGCTGTGTGTGCTTCCTGCGAGGAGGCTGCACTGGGCTCATGGAATGACAGGGATCGTGGAATCCCAGACTCCTGGAACGATTTGGGTTGGAAGGGACCTTAATGAACAAACCCAACCCCCCCACCCTGGTGCAGTAAGTGGCCAGCGGATCCCAGAGATTGCTGCACACAAGTTTCTTCCCACATCCCTTTTGGGTCCTGCTGTGTTTTCCAGAAGTTCCTTTCAAATGTATCCTGAAGGTTTTGGATTCTTCCTAGACCAGTCAGACCCATCCAGACCCTCAGGGTTTGGGATAAAGTGATTGAAACCTCTGGGAGGCAGGTTTGGAGCAGGAGCTCTCCAGTCCTCCGTGGCCCACGTGGGGCAGGAAGGGAGTTTGGGATCTGGATTTCACCCGTGAGGTGATGTTTGCGGGGCAGCACCGCTGTCCTTGGGTTAATTTGGATGAAGTTTGTTCCCCTCTTCCTTCGGGCGGCAGAGCGGGGCTCTGCTCCAGCATTTGGGATGTCCCAGGGAGGCCACGGGGCTGGATTTGCTGCTGGGGATCAAAATCCAGTGTTTTTGTGGCCCTGGGCCGCAGCTGTGCCATGGCCAAGCTGCTCCGCACAGGCTGAGCTGGGGCAGCTCCAGCCTTGCCTGGGTGGTCTGGCAGCTCTGGAGCTCCAGACATTCCCAGTGCAGCCCCTTCCGAGGGGAGAATCCCGGGACAGGGAGGGAAGGGAGGGATGCCCAGGCAGGGGGAGAGCTGAGAGGGTTTGCATTTACCAGCTGATCCCGCACGAGGAGCAAATCAAACCCTCCGGATGGCCTTGGAGCAGGATCAAATCCACACCTGGAGAGGATCCACCCACCCCGAGCAGCCAGCGATGCCCTGGCTGGAAGAGCCACGGAATCACAGAATATTCCGGGCTGGAAGGGACCCACAAGGACCATCGAGCCCACCTCGGAATTGAACGGCCCCTTTAACCCGGAATTCCAGGGTGGTTTGGGCTCGAGGGGAGCTTAAAGCTCATCCTTAAGGCAACCCCTGCCATGGACACCCTCACCTCTGTGTGACCACGACGGTCAGAGGGGAGGAGCCCCTCTCCCATGAGGAAAAGCTGGGAATCAGGAATTCTGGGGGAATCAGGGTGATCCAGACCCTGGGAGCCCTGACAGGACACAGATTTTCATTTAATCATCCCCCCGTCAGCAGCTCCTCAGCCTGTGGTCACAGCTGTTCTCCCATCCTGCTGAAATCCATCAGCTTTTCCCCTGGAGGATCCAGGAGGATCCAGGATCTCTTGTCTCTCTGTTTCCACGTTCCTGCCTGAATTCCCGAGCTGTGAAGCCACCTGCTTTTCAAAGGGAGGGCTCTCCACACACCCAACAAGGTTTGCTCCAACATTTTTCCTTTCTTTTCCCGTTTTTACTTCACCGCAGAGCCCTGCTCAGCTGAGGGCGATGGGGAGAGGCCTCGTGAGCAACCCTGGAGCGTCACCCTTGCCCCCTGCTCCCCTCCCGGGCCTCTCCGGTCCCTGTGGATTCAATCCTTTGCTCCTCCTTGTGCCAGCTGATGCTCTGGGCTGGGATTGGGCACCACATTCCTGGGCATGGACGTGGGTTTTCCTCCTCTGTTGGAGCTGGGAGACAAAAGAAGGATCTTTCCCACGAGGAATGGCTCCAAACCGTGCCTGCTCATGGCTTGGATGTGCTTGGAAGTGCAGAGCTCTGCCCCATCCTCACCTTCAGGAGAATCCAGTGTGGATTCGCCATCCCGGGCCTTCTCCAAAGTGAGCTGTAGGAAGGGATATCAATATTCCAGCTTTCCCTGAAATTACCCTCTTGTTTTCCCTTGAAACCAGCTCACGTGGAATTCTCACCTTCCACGGGGGGAGGGTGCTCATGTGGTCACTTGTCCTAAAGAAAATTCCAGCCCCTCTGTTTGAAAGTGATTTTTGTTCTTTTTTTCAGGCTCTGCCTTGGCAGATCCAGGCGGTGAGTGGCTGGAAATCCTGCCCACGGCACCGAGCAGGAGTTCCTGGGATCTGGGGAGCTGGGCCAGGGCTCTCCATCTGTTCCAGCCCCGCTGCCAAGTTAAACTTCTGTGCTGCAGATTGCACAAAGGGGAGAAAAGAGCCGCGAGAAAAGGTTGGAGAACGGGAAACTCGGAATTCAAGCGAGGGCAAGGGGAGTGAGGTGGGGCTGGAGCAGACAGATGTGGTGGGGAGGGTCACATCTGCCTGGGGGGGTGACCACTCCGTGGTGGGGACACTCCAGACCCCAGGAACGAGGGCTGGATGTGCCTCCAGCCCACCTGAGGGCAACAAGAAAGGTGTTTGTATCCCTGCTTGGAATTTCACAGGAAATGGAGGGATCGCCTTACTCCTGGCAGGAGAAAGAGGCAATTTTCCTTCTAAATCAGGCAGCTCCCGTGTCAAAAGTTCCACAGCGAAATCCCACTGCACTCAGAGCAGGGCTTTTTATGAATAAAATCTTAATAAATGTCCAGGGCTTGATTTTTCGCAGCAGCCTCGCCTGGCTTTGATCTCCCCTTGCCTGGGCTCAGCCCCTGCCAAGCCAAAGAGGGAAAAAGTCCCTTTTCCCGGGGTTTAAAGCAAAGGGTGTTTTTTTAAAGCTCTTGGCTGTGGAGCCGGGTGTGATACATCATCCCTCGGCCCCATCCCTCCTCTCCCAAATCCAGAGCACACACTGAAACAATTTCCCTGTGGTTTCCCTCCTTGGTGGAGTCGAATTCCTAGAAAACAAAAGGAATGTTGCAACCGTGGTCACAAGCTCGGAGGCTGGAAATGTTACACACGGCCGGGAGCCCCGGCGGGGACCCGGGATCGGGATCGGGATCGGCCCTGGCTGGGGGCACCTGGCTGCTCCCGGCCCCGCGTCCCTGGAGCGTAACTCCTCCCGCGTGCCTGTCAAGATCCGGGGTTTCTCCAGCCCTGGGAATCGCAGGAGGACTCAGGGAATTCTGTTGGCTCTTCGCCCCAGCCCCGAGGTCACTCGGAGCTCCCTGAGCTCTGGCCTGGTCCTGTCTAAACCCAAAGTCTTGGGATGGGCACAGACTCTGACTCCAGTGAATCCACAGTGAGTCCAGGAATTCCTCCCTGGGAGGGCGGGGAGGTGCTGGAATGAATTCCCAGAGAAACTGAGGCTGCCACAGGGATCCCTTGGGATGTTTTTTGCTTTCAGGGTCGTTTTTTGGGTACATTTTAGGGGCATCTGGACAAGGCGCAGGAGCGGGTTTGTGTGGATCATCCCAGCAGGTGACAGCCTGGGACTCCCAGCTGTCAGCAGATGGGATAATTCACATCCTTGGGATCACCCGGGCCCTGGGCTCATCCGCTGAACTCCCGGGAAAGTTCTCAGGAGCCCTGGTGTTCACACAGGGCCTTCTCAAGGTGTTTTTGGCGAGCAGGGGTCACTGGGCTGGGCCGGAGGTGAGGTGGGCAGGTGCTCCAAGCTGATCCTTGGCTTAAAGTCAGGGAGGAGGAGAAACCGGCCTGACTGGGGCCTGTGAGTGGGGCTGGGGAGCCAGGGAAGGAGTTAATGCTGTGGAACAGCTCCCCCGAGGAAAGGTTTGTCTGGGCTGGCTCCTGAGTGTCTCTCCTGCCTCCTCCTGCGCTGCTCGCTGCCGCTTTTCAGCTCCAACCCCTTCTGGAATTCCACGGGCAGGTCCTGGGAGCCCTGGGCAGTGCAGGTCCGGCACGTCCCCATCCCCGTGCCCCCCTCAGCCCCTTGTGCCCCGTTCCATGAGTAAATCCCTCTGTTCCCTGCTCTCTGAGCAGAGGGGCAGCGTGGGCTGGCCAGGGCCGAGCAGCGGCGTCCACCCCGAGCCCGGCTCTCCGCAGGGAACAGGAGCCTGCGTTTGCTTTTTGCCTTTTGCCTTTTTTCCCCCCCCGATTTTTCCCGAGATGACATCACGGTTCAGAGCTGTTGCTGCCCCGACAGCAGTTGTGTCATCCTGGGGGAAGCAGCCCGGGCTGATTTTAGCCACGGCAGTTTTTCGGTGACGCTTCCAGCGAAGGCAGGAATGGAAGAGTTCAAGGGGCTCTCAGGCAGCTTGGCTGGGGGCTCGGGCCCTGCCGGGGCTGAGCCAGCTCAGCTTTGACACAGAAAGGAAGGAAAGAGGTGAAGGAATCAGGGCTGACACCCAAATTCCCAGCTCTCATCAGGCTTGGGAGATCAAAGGATCCCAGAGTGGTTTGGGTTGGAAGGGAGCTTCAATCTCATCTCATCCCACCCCTGCCGGGGCAGGGACACCTCCCACCGTCCCAGGGCGCTCCAGCCTGGCCTCCCACACCTCCAGGGATCTGGGAATTCCATTCCAGGGCCTCTCCCCCCTCACAGGGAGGAATTCCTTCCCAGTATCCCACCTAAACCCCCTCTCTGTCCATGAAAAACCATTCCCTGTGTCCTGGCCCCCCGTCCCTTGTCCAGAGTCCCTCTCCGTGTTTCTTGTGGCTCCTTCAGGCACTGAAAATCCCCAGCTGGGCCACCCCAAGCTTCACTTCTCCAGGCTGGACAATCCCAATTCCTGATTTCCCAGTTCCTGGTATCCCAATTCCTGATATCCCACTTCCTGATATTCCAATTCCCAATATCCCAATTCCTGGTATCCTTTTCTCCCGGAGGAAAGCTCTGCTTTTCAAGCTCTGAGCTTGGGATACAGCTGAGCTTTTTCTCAGCTTGAAAGCTGAGCTGAGCTTGCTGAGCATTAAAATGTAAATATTGGATTTAACAATTTTTAGGTAGCTTTAAGCCCCCTCCCCTGGGCATTTCCATGATTCCAATGACTTTAATGAACAAGGATCTCATCCCATTTTCCCAGAGGATTTTTCCACCTCCGTGTGCTACCTGGAGCTCCCCAAAATGAAAGGATTGGATCCTTTTCTCTGCCCTCATTTTCATTATTAATTGCTCAAAGTTCCACCTGCTTGTGCAGGAGGCATGGCAAAAATTCCTGGATCCAAACTGGGAAAATTCATAAATCCCTTCTGGGTTTGTTAAATAGTTTGGACAGCTAATGATTCATCTGCAAATATTTGATTTCAGTGATGGCAAAGTTATAGGCTGTACTTCTTCCTTTTTCAAACATCATTTTATATATAATACATAAAATAATACATGAATAAATACAATAATTGAAAATTAATTTAAAACCCCTTTAAAACCAAATTGTATTATTTAAAATCAATTTCTATGTTCAGGTCAAGCTAAAATGTTCATCAAATCACCCCTAAATCAAATCACCCCTAAATCAAATCACCCCTAAACGACTCCACCTTTCTCTTCCTTTCTCACTCTGCCCAGGGCAGCAAAAAACTCAAATTACTCTGAAGGTTCTGCTCCGAGCACATCATTAATAACAATAATAATTGATTACAAGCACTTCCCCTCTCATTACGCAGTGGAACGCTTCCTGGGCAGTTTGTGACAGCTCCTTGAGCTGAGGAAAAGCCCCTGGGGGGGTTTGAGCCTCTCCTCCTGCAGGGGAGGGAAATGTTTCATTTTTGCCTCTTTCCTGGCTGTTTTTTCCCCTGTGATGTCCCAGTCCTGCCCTTCCCAGGCAGGGAAAGGCCAGGGTGATGTAAACTGGAATGGGGGCAGGATTGGGGAATGGGGATGGGAATGGGGACGGGAGTGGGAATGGGGATGGGATGGGAACAGGAATGGGGATGGGAACAGGAATGGGGACAGGAATGGGGATGGGATGGGAACAGGAATGGGGACAGGAATGGGGATGGGATGGGAACAGGGATAGGAACAGGAATGGGGATGGGATGGGAACAGGAATGGGAACAGGAATGGGGATGGGATGGGAACAGGGATAGGAACAGGAATGGGGATGGGATGGGAAGAGAAATGGGAACGGGAATGGGAATGGGAATGGGATGGGAACAGGAATGGGGATGGGATGGGAACAGGAATGGGATTGGGAATGGTCTCCTGGCAGAGCTCAGAGCGCTGCCAGAGCTGCGTTCCCTGCCCGGCTCCATTCCCAGCTCTGCCTTTTCCCTGGCACCCTGCAAGGGTGCTGTTAATTAGGCTGCTGTCAATTAGGCCGGGCCTCTCCTGACCCCTCCAGAGCTGGCAGGGCTGGCTGGGAACAGGGCTGGGAACAAAGGAGACGAGGGTTTCAAAGGGAGCAGCAGGAGAAGGACTCGGGCTCTCCTGGAATTCCGGCTCCGCTGGGAATTGAGCCGATGGCTGCAGCTGGAGCCTCCCGTGCTGGGGTCAGGAGGGGCCGGGGCTGCAGCAGGTGTGGGGTGACCGTGGGCAATCCTTGGATCTCCCTTTGGATCCTGTTTGGTGCAGGAGCTCCTCTGAACGCCTTGGACCTGCAAATCAGCCGGATCTGGGCTTTCCCGGGAGAGCTCTGGGCTTCTCTCTCTCCCCTGGGAAAAGCCGTGGGTGTGAGTGGCAGGGAGCAGAGAGGGGATTTATGTGCATTTCATTCTGTGTCGTTTGAAGAGAAGCTGTCGCTCGCGGGGCCTACAGCAAGAGGCAGAGGAAAATTGGGGCTTTTATTTGGTTTTATTGTTTTGGTTTTTTCACAGAGCCGAAGAGTGGAATTGAACTCCCAACTGACAGAGTTCTTCCTCGGAAGGAAGACTGAATATCTCCAACGTGCTTTTATTTTTATAATCATTTATTTTGAGAAAATGCTTCTTAACCTCCAGGGCTTTTCTCCTCTGGAGCCAAGGTAACTTCTGGGTGTGAAGATCCTGGGCTGGGTCACCTATTCCTCCAAAAAATCCGTGTTTCCTTCATTGTTCCACGCCAGTTGCACTAAAGAACAGGAAAACCATCGGCCAGAGAAGCGCTCCTGGCTCGATACTTTCCCCTGCTGTACCTCAGCACCGCTTCCCCCGAAGTTAAGGCTGAGCCCCAGTGACCCCCCAAGGACAACCCCGAGTGACCCCCGAGGCGAGGCCGCTGTCACCAGCCGAAATTGGGGATCAGAGCCTTCCCTAAGGAAGAGCCCCGGGAACGCCGAGGTGACAGCGGGGCTGCGCTGAGCCCGAGCTCTCCCCCAGCCCCTCCTCGGAGAACTTTTGGCTGGAGAATGTTGGGCTGAGCTACTCCCACCGCCCGGGCCCTCCCCCTGCCTCGGACGCGGCTGTACCTTTTCTGCTCTCCCCAGGAGCGAGGCTTTCAGTCCCTTCTGTGCTGCCCAGACCTCCACCAAACAAAGGAGCTCTGGGCACACCACCAGCTCCAGGACTCGAAGGTATTTCACCCCTCTCCGCCTCACTCCGGAGCCGCACAGCTGATTTCTTTCTCCCTATCCCTTCCTTTCTCCGCTCGATCGTGCCTTGCGCACTTTTTTTGAGAAATTGATTTGATTTCACCACTCACGGGCTTGCCTTGCGGATGTTTTCCTGCTTCCTTCCCAAGCGGTTTAAAAATCTGATTTTTAGGGCTTGGTTCTCTCATTGCTTTCTCAGTGTCTTTCTCGCAAGTGGGGTTTGCTGGAATTTCTCCGCGCTGCAAAGAACTTTTGGAGGCTTTTATTCCATTGAAGCTGCGACTCTCTCGCGGCTGTAAATGACTTTTCCATGCCTGTGTGAGCTCTCCGGGAATGTCCCGTGTATCGATCATTTGTCAGGCTCCTCATCCCCCCGCGGGGAAATGGATGCAGCTGGAATTCCTTCGCTTTAAATCGCTGGAGTGCGAAACTTTTCGTGCTTTTTTTTGCCACTTTTTTTGCCACTTCCCCCCCCGTGTGCCCCGCTCCCGGGGGGCTGCGGGACAGGGAACGCTCTCCTTTTGTGCGGCTGGAGATAAGCGGAGCCCGCAGAGCCGAGCCGGAGCTCGGGGGGCTGCAGGGAGGGAATTTCTTTGTCTCCCAGCCCTGCCTTTCCCCCTTCCCACTCTCCTCACTTTGAAACCTTAGAGCCTGAAAAATTCCTGCCCTCCAGAGCTGAGACATTCCCAGCTGGGACGCTGGGAGCAGCGAGGGAAATCGAGCTTTTAATTATTTGTAATTAGTTTTTAATCATTTTTAGGGTTTGGTTGTTGGTTTTTGTGTGTGTTTTTTTTTTTTCTGGTGGAGTTTTTTTGTTTGTTTTTTTTTTTGGTTCAGGCACATTTTCTGTCCTGGCTGGGCTGGTTTCGGGGCTGGGCTGGCCCGGGAAAGCTGCAGTGGGAGAGCAGGGGGAACAAGCAGGGGTGGCTCGGGGGCCTCTCCTTCCCCACCCGGGGCCTCTCGCAGCACAGATTGTTCCCACTCCGGGGCACCTCCAGGAGGATTCCACATTCCTGGAACAACAAATTTTGAGGGTCTTGAGGTGAGAGCTGCATCCCGAGAGGAGGAGGAGGAGGAAGGATGGGCTCCCCACGGGCAGAGCTGGGGCATTTGGGAACGGGGGCCCTGGGGATGGGCTGGGATCCTTTTTAGAGCCTTTCCCTCGGGGTTTCTCATCTCCTCCCCCCGCTCCCAGCCTTGCCCCCTCTGCCTTCTCCGCCGCCCCCCGAGCCCACCCTCCCCATCCCAGGGGCCACCCCCAGGACACCCCGATGTCCCCCGGGGGGTCGGTGCCGTGCCGGGGCAGTTGTCCCCTCAGCCATGGGCGAGCCGGGAGGTTTTGCAGCAGCTGATCTCCTGGAGCAGCCCGGGGCACGGCAGAGCCGTGGGATGATGGTCCATGAGCGGGAGCTGCTCTTTCTCGACGTTCTCCTCTTGCCTGGAGGACTCCGGTTGCTCTTTGTTTCTCCATCAGGAAAATAAATGTGGGGCAGAACCACAGCTCTTGGCCATCTCCTGGTTTCCAGCTCTTGGGGAAGAAAGATTTGGCAGTGCACGGAGGGGACTGGCAGTGGGACACTGGGTGGGACCGTCTGACCCCCTGGACCAGCTGGGTGCCTGGGTTGATCAACGACTTCAAAACCAGGGAAATCCTTAAAAATGCCTTTTCCCCTCTTTTCCTTCCAGAAAGGGAACTCCAGGACGGGTCCTCGGCACCCGGGGGCTGCTGCCAAAATCCATCCTCCCCCTCCACGGGCAGCGGGGACCCTGCGGCTGCACGGAGCTCTCGGGGGACTCTCGGAATTGGGGCCAGCATGGGGGATTTGTGGCTGGCCAGGCTCCTGCTGGGCTGCACGGCCGTGCTGGCGGTGGCACCGGCCCGGGGACAGTACGAGGGGGACTTGCAGACGGACAGATTTGCAGCCTACGAGGAGAGACCCCCGAGCAGAGTGAGGAGAAGGGGCCAGGACTCGCTGCGAGGGTGAGTTTGAGTTCTCGTCTCTCGGGCAAAGCGGATTTTGGGTCGTTAGCAAAGCACACGGAGCCGGGCTGGCAGGATTGCCACTCCCGAGCTCGGGAAGGACTTGGATCGGCAGGAGGGAAGCTCCTGGCACGGGGGACAGCCAGGGAGGATCCCGTGGGAGCAGTGCTGGGCACTGAGCTCCTTTTGGGCTCACCTGCAGGGACTGGAGAGCCCCCACACCCACCTGGAGGGTGGGTTTGTCTTCCCTGGGAGGGTGGGCACACAAGTCCCAGACGAGCTGTGGATTTCCCATCCCTGGCAGTGTCCCAGGCCAGGCTGGACGGGGCTTGGTGGCACCGGAGGGGCTTTAAGGTCCCTCCCAGCCCAGCCCATCCCATGCCCTGCAGTGGCGGCTGTGCCCGTCCTTCCCACGTTGCTGTCCCCTCGGGATTTGTCCCTCTGGCCGCGCTCCAGGCGCTGTGGCTGGGTTTTGGGAGGGTTTTGTCCCTGGGCTTGGCTCAGTCCCTTGGGGCGGCTCCTGCTCTCCCCAGATCCGGGGCCGTTTCCCCCCTGAGCAGGGAGCCCCGGGCTGAGCTCGGCTCTGCTGCTCTAAGATGGTTCCTGGCCCGCGGCTGAGCCGGGGCTGGTTGAAGTTGTTTCAAATCCGTCTGGCTGCGGCTCCTGGGCAGCGTTCCCGCCTCCGGGGGCAGGAGCAGAGCGGGATCCACGCGCGGGGCCCGGCTGTGCCAGAGGCTCGGGAGCGCTGGAATGCTGCTGGGATGGGGGCAGTGCCCCAAAAGGGCCGGGTTTGGGCTACAGCTTCTCCTCCTGGAATGTCCCATGGGGATGGAGGCATCTCCTCCTGGAATTCTGGCCCGTGGGGATGGAGGCATCTCCTCCTGGAATTCTGTCCCTTGGGGATGGAGGCATCTCCTCCTGGAATTCTGTCCCTTGGGGATGGAAGCATCTCCTCCTGGAATTCTGTCCCTTGGGGATGGAGGCATCTCCTCCTGGATTTCCAGCCTGCATGGCCTCCCCTCCTGCTCCCATGGATCTGGAAAAAAGGGACAACGACTGTCCAGGGATTTGGGTTTTTCAAAGCTCCCCATATGCATCCCCTGGGATGACCCCTAAGGAATTCTGCCCCTCTCATCCCTCAGCTAAAACATCCCAAATCAGATAAAGCCCCTCAGATCTTCTTGGGGGCTGGAGTGGATGATCTCCAGAGGTCCCTTCCAACCCCACCCATTCCAGGGGGCTGGGATTAATGGGAATGGAGCTGCTTCTTGAACAAACCTCTCTCCTCCAGCATTCCCAGCATTCCCAGCATTCCCAGCATTCCCAGCATTCCCACCTTCTCCGCAGCCCCTTCCCCTCCACAGAAGCCAGGCTTGGCTCAAGGCACCCAAGTTCTTCATTCCCAAGCCCAGCTCTTGGTTTTCCATCGCCCTGCAGCCCTCCCTCAGCCTGGGATGATGCTCTGCCGCATCCAGAGGCTCCCATCCATCCCGGGGCTGTGTGGCTGATTCCTGGCTCTTAGAAAGGACTGGAAGGAGTTGATGTGGGCATGGATAACAGGAGGAAAAGGGAGGGCAGAGAAGGAAATGAATATTTCCATTGTTCCCAGCACCCAGAGGGGAAGGTCACCAGTGTCCAGTGGTCCTGGAGCACTCAGGGACTGGGGTGACCAGGTCCAGCTGCAAGAATTCCTTACAGTCAAATCCCTTTGAGTTCCGGGGAGGCTGAAGAGCCCGAATCCCAACAATGAAGGGCAGTGAGTGGGAAATGGCTCCTGCAGCCCCTCCTGCCCTTGGAAGCCTCCCTCAGGGCAGCCACCCTGAATTCTGGCTTGGCTCAGTTCCCAGTGGCTCCAGGGCTGGGATTGCCCTGCTCCCTCCTTTCCCCTGCTGCCCTCTCTGGCCCTGGGATGAGGGCAGGGAAATCCCTGAGGGATCCTGGTTTTCCTGGCCCTGGGCTGTTCTCAGGGAGGGATTCCTGGTGGGCAGCACAGGGGGAGCTGCCAGGGCTGGAGCTGCTGCCCCGGGGCGTCCCAGGCTCCCTGACCATCCCCCAGGTTTGTGTCCAAACCTCTCCTTCCCAGCCCTTCTGCCGGAATTCTCCTCTCTGAAACCTCTCTGTCCCAAGCCCTTGGGATGAGAACTGGGACATGTTTGGCATAATGTCACACTGGGCTTGGGAAGCAGCCTCAGGTGTCACCAGGCAGCTCCTGCAGAGCCCAAAGTCCCGGGGGATTCTCCTGTGCATTCCCCAAAATGGTGCTGAACCTTTGCCCTTGTAAGGAGTCTGGGAAGTTCAGTTATGGATCAATGTGGGGAGGTTGGACTTGATGATCTCAGTGGTTGTTTCCAAACTTGATAATTCTGGGATCTTCCCTGACCTGGCTCTTGCTGCTGTGGAATTTCCCTTTGGGAAAAGGGGATCAGTCACAATTCCAGGTTTGGTTCTCTCAGAGTGGCCAGAGGAATGAACCGAGAGGGAAACGTCAGTAAAGGTCGGCTCAGCTGTTTAAATCTGGGGCTGTTTCACAATGTGGGCACGTGGGTGAACTTGACAACTGCATTTTGTGGAATTCTCTCTTCTCCAAAGCCACCCAGTGAACATTTAATCCCATTTATCCCTGGTGTCCGTTTAACAGCTCACGTTAAATATCGCTCAAATATTGCAAATATTTGCTTTGGCTTTGCCTTCCCAGCCCCCAGCTTTCCCTCTCGGGGAGATAAACCAGTTCCAGTCTGGGGCCTCTCCTGGTCTGAGCCTTCCCTTGGCTCCAGGGCTTGCAGGGAGGAATTTGGGCGGAGCTGGAATTAAAACCCAGCTGAGCTCAGCTGTGTCCCAAGGCCTGGACTGGAGATTTCCTGGGCACCACCCCAGGAACTGCCCTGGTCACTGAGGCTGCTGAGAGAGGGTCCAAAAATTGGGATGTTGGGTCTGGATGGAGGAAAATGGACACATGTTGAGGGTTTGCTGTTGGATTTGAAGGCGGAGCAGTGCAGGGCCCTGACTTCTGTGGGGAACCTTCCCAGGGCTCCTGGGCTGGCTGCTTTATTATTTAAAGCTTTGTTTATTAAATGCTGCTTTATTTATTATTTTACTACTTTATTATTTTACTGCTTTATTTATTTACTTGCTGGCTGCTTTATTTATTTAAAGCTCTGCTTTATTGAAAAGAATTTGATTCCCCAATGCGAGTTAATCAGGGCTTTCCCTCCTCACACCTTTCATTCCGGCTCCCAAAGTCTTTTACAACATTTTCCTGGAGCATTTTATCCATGGCAGAAGTGTTTTCCTTCCCCAAAGGCCTGGTGAGGGACAGACACATGCCAGGACCCGAGGCACAGTCACCAACCCTGACAAGATTTGGGTTTTTCCTTTCCCTTTGGGAATTTTTCCCTTCCCTTTGGGCATTTTGCTCCCCCCTGCTGGGTTAATGGCTGGGATGATCTCTGAGGTGTTTTCCAGCCCTAATTCTCCTGGGTTTTATCCTTGTCTGCGCCTCCTTTTCTCCCTCCATCTCCAAATTCTGTTGTTTCCCAAGTGGGACGAGAAAACAGAACCCCACCAGAAGTTCAGAGAGAGAAATGGGACTCAGGTGACTTTTTAGGGAGCTTTTTAAACTCTGGGAGATAAAAATACCCAAACATTGGTTCAGTTTCTCCTAAATATCACCCACAAGTGGCACAAACCACTTCCTGTGGGTTTGGTAGAATCCAGGAGTGGTTTGGCTTGGAAGGACCTCAAGGATCATCCAGAATCCATTAAAACCATGGGGCTGGGAGGGAGGAGTTGCTCCCAGTGGCTCCAGGTGCCCAACATGAGCTGTCCCTACTGCTGTCCCTGCTCCAGGACACTTGGAGAGGCCTTGGGAAGAGGCTCCAGCAGTTCAGGGCGAAGACTGGGTCTGCTCCTGCTGGAATTATATTTATTTAGAGCTCATTCTCATCCCAGCCTCCTTCAACAAAGGGGAAAGTATGAAATAAATGCAAAGCAGGGATTAAATGCAAAATAAACAAGCCTCTTATCCAGCTCTGCTTTCCCAAATAACAATTAATAAAGGCACGGGGAGCAATAAATCCCAGCCCAGGCCCGGCTTTAATCCGGCCTTAAACTCATTAAAGGAGAGACAATTTCCAATGAGCCTCTCCTGAAGGGCCCAGCGCTGGCAAATCCCGTTCTGAGGCAGGGTTGGGATGGGATTATTGCTCTGAGGAGCCCTTGGGCGGTTTCCAGGAGCAGGGATGGCTGGGCTGGCACTGCCACTTCCCGGGAGCTGGCGTGCCCAAGGAGGGATAAAGGCCTGGCTTTAAGCACGGCTCGTTATGCCAGGCCCGTTAATTATGGGCTGCGAGTGCAAGGTGGGCGGGGAGGGGACGCTGGGAGAGGCACCTGCGGGACCCCTGCCCTGAGGGCAGCGCTCAGAGGTGGCCAAATTAAAAATTAACTGGGGGGGAATGCAAAGGGACCCGGAGCAGCTTCCGGCTGGTTTTTGACACCTCCTCATTTTCCACTGAGGAGTGGAGAGGGGAATGCTGGAGCCGCGGGGCAGGAGCTGAGGGATGCAGGGGGATTCTCCAGAATCTCCCTGAGCTTGGATGCAAAGGACAGGGACAGCCAGGGGCCGGGATTTGGGGACACAACGGGCCTGGGCCTGACTCTGGGGTGATTTAAGGATCAGGGATGGAGCTCCAGCACCTCTGAGAGTCCCCAGACAGGGCACAGGTGATTTCCAGCAGGGTTTTTGTCCGAGCCCTCCCCTGACCCTGCAGTTCCACCAGAATCTTAGGAGTGACAAAGGTTTCAAAGCCACGTGGAGGTGGCACTTGGGGACACGCTGGTGACCGAGGTGGTGGCGCTGGCTGAGGATCTCAAAGTCTTTTCCAGCCTCAACAATTCCATGATTCGCTGAACTGAGGTGCCCCTAAGAGGCACCAGAAGCTGAAATTTCCCAATTTTTAACTCAATCCTGGATTTCAGGCAGCCAGAACCCCTCATTGGGGGGGAAAACCAGCTTTAACTACCGTGGCTGAAACACTTAAAAAACCAAATTACCAGAAGAGCCCCAAATTTCCCTCAGGAAAGGTGCAGCTGGAGCTCTGCCCCTGTGATCCAGCCACCTCTGGAGCACATTCCTGCTTCCAGCTCCACGTCTCAGCCTCGTTCCCAGCGCCAGGGCTGGAATACTACGAGCAGCACCAGGAACAACGTGAAGGCAGCACTTGGAAACCTCTGACTCGAGACTTTTGTTCCTCAATTTTCCTCGGGCCCTGATTTATGTTGTGAAATGGTTGATCTTGGCCTCCTGGCTGTGGCTGGGTTCTCTTGTTTTTGGCAGGAATCGTGAGGGAGAATATTGGAATGGCAAAGGAATATCTGGCGGAGGAGCCAGAGGTTGTATGGGTTTTGTCTGGAAGTTTTAAGGGCTGCATTTGAAGTTTTGATTTATTTCAGAATTTAAGGAGGGGAAAAAAAAAAAAAATGGAAGAGTTGGTAGTGCTGCTTTCCAAATGAAAGTGTGAAGTAGTTCCTGGAAATCTGTTGGATTTTTAGACTTTTTTCAAAGGAAAAGGTTCCTTGCTGGTCTGTAGGGGTTGAATTAAATGTGCACCAAGAAGGGAGATTTTCCTACCATCACTCAGAGGAGGTGGGGGAAGAACTCAATAAAGGGGAAAAAATGCTCTTATGGACAAAGCAAAGGTGTTTAACAAGATTTTATAGATCCCCCCTTGCTGAAAAAAACCCATAAAATAGAAAATGATCAGGATTATTGGGCTGGAACGCAGAGCAGCTGGAACCCAACCCCTGCACAGCCTCTGCAGGACTTTCCTTCTGTTCTCCTTCATTCCTTTGATGAAACCGAATAAGAATAATTAAAAATATTAATTCCACCTCCCAGAGGTGAGGCCCTGGAAGAGAATTCCTGGAGCAGCTGTGGCTGCTCCGTCCCTGGAATTGTCCAAGGCCAGGCTGGAGCACCCTGGGGCAGTGGGAGGTGTCCCTGCCCATGGAAGGGGTGGATTTGGATGGGATTTAAGGTCCTTCCAGCCCAAACCGGTCTGGGATTTTATGATCCCATGTTTCTACGTGCTGAGTTTGGAATATTTTTGTGCTGGCAGTGTCACACATCCAAATTTCTGTTGGAAGTTCTGAGCTTTGTGGCTTTTCCTCGTGGCACAGACGTTCAGCACTTCTCACCTTTAAACCCCAGCTCTTAGAACCAAAAATAATTGGAATTGTTGGGACTTGAACCCATTCCTGGAAGTCCTCAGGAGCTGCTTTGGAGAACCAGGGATGGGCTCCAGGTGGGAGGAATTCAGAACCCCCTTTGCAGCACCTTGTCATTGTCCCCACATTGAGCAGGGGCAGGGCTGACTTTCCCAGGGGGATTTCTGGAATTTTTCCATTGCAAACTCCTCATCGAACACAGCCAGGCCTGGGGGAGCGAGCAGAGGACTCCTCAAACGGAGAATTCTCTGAAATGGATCCCTTGAGCATTACTGGGGGGATCTGGTCCGGCCGGCAGGAGGATCCCACGAGCGCACCGGGGATCCCAAAGCCAGCGTTGTTTGGGATCTGTTCCCACGCCCCGACACAATCCCAGATCCCTCTGGGGAGGGGGGGGAGATGCTTTCCCAAAGCCACCCTGACATTTGGCAGCAGTTATTGTCCCCTGTGATCCCCACCGAGGCCGGGGGGCTCCGGAGCTGCCCCCAGTCATTGTCAGAGCTGATCCCAAGGGCGCAGCAAAAATCCGGGCACGGACCAAAACCAGAGCGAGTCCTGAATTGGAGGAAAACTTTGGAGAGGTGGGATCATTGTCCTTGGAAAACCACAGGCTGAAGTCATGAACATTCATTTTGTTTGACTCTGAGTTTCACAATGAGAGAAAGGCTGCAGGGGGGGCCACAAATAATCCCAAAAGAAACTTCCCTGTCTCTTCCTTAGAGAAGCTTTTCCGTGGGCAGCAGACATCCCTTCTTCTGGCACTGAAAATCCTCATTCACCAGGAATTAGGAAAATTTTCACTGGTGAAGCAAAAAGTGGCTCCGGATGGTTGGGAAAACCTGGATTCAGTGATCATTTTTTTAAACAAGTTGGGAATTGGCCGAATCTGTTCCCGGAGGGTTTGATTTTTTTTTTCCCCACAAATTTTGCTTAGGAAGAGACCTGGAGATAGAAAACCTTCCCAGTAAGGAAAGGGACAGGGAAGGTGGGAACCGGGAATTCCATTGTCCCCTGTCACAGCGGCTGCTCCCCAAACCGGGGGAGCTGGCAGAGCAGGAGGGGGAATTTCGTGGCTGGAGTTACAGAGAGCACAGAGAGAGAAAGGAAGGATAACTGGGAGATCTGGGGATGTTCCCCAAATACCGGGAAAGCCGAACGGGCCCCGAGGTTGGGAGGCCGTGCCCGGGCAGAGGGGAGAAGCCGCTGCCCCGGATCCCGAGCCCGGCGCGGGTCCCAGCCCGCTCCAGCCTTCCCGGGGCCCGGCAGCCCCCAGGGCCGAGCCCTTCCCAGCTCCATTCCCAGCCCCGGGCCGCATCCCGGTGCCTTTCCCGGGCTCCTGCGGCCCCTCGGGTGCCCCCCGTGTCCCGTCCCGGGCAGGGGCCGTGTCCCCCGGACGCGCCGGGGCTTCGGGAGGCGGCTCCTCCCGCCAGGGTCTCCCACCCAGCGTTTCCCACCCAGCGCTCTGTTCCAGCGATTTTCCCCTCCTTTCCCAGCTCTGCCGCGGAGGCAGCGCCGGGGGCAGCGCTCGGTGCCATCCCGTGGAATTCCCGCTGCCTGCGTCCCGGTTTGTCGCCGATCCCGGCGTTTGCTTGGGGAGCGCAAAGGCGATGCCGAGCGTTTGTTCTGCCGCCGTCCTCCCTTAGCAGCCCTGTCTGAGTCACATTCACCTCATTTGCATAATTCCCATTAGCTAATGAGCCCTTTCAGCGGCGCAGAAGGTGAGAAGGGACGATCCGTCCATGGAAAAAACGCTCCAGGGCTCCATGGAAAAACGCGCCGGCTCCGGGAAAAGCCCCAAGGAGGCAGAGCTGAGAGGAGGGGGGAGAAAAACCCTCTGGGTTTCTAAATTTAATTTTAAATTTATTTTTAATTTTTTTAAATTATGTCCTCATCCCTGGAAGTGTCCAAGGCCAGGCTGGAGCAGCCCGGGACAGTGGAAGGGTCCCAGTCCCTGGCAGGGGTGGAATTCCATGAGTTTTAAGGTCCTACCATCTCAAACCATTCTATAATTCCACGATTTTAAGACATCCCTCTTATCCTGACCTACTTTCTGGTGGGAATGAGGGATCCCCACTCGTGTTTCCCAGCACTGAGCAAACTGCTGGGAACTCTAAAGGCAATTTTATCCCAAATTTGCTGAGGATGATTTTCCCTCCCCCCTTTCAAACGAGCGCTGTCCTCCTGGAGCCATTGCTTTGGAACCTCATTCCCTTCTCCCTCTGGGTCATTCCTGGGGCATCATTAATCCCAGCCCAGAGTGGATTCTCCCCGTGGTTTATTTTGAAACTCTGCTAATTTTTAGCAGATGCTGAGCAAGGTTCACTCTGGGAGGAACAATTGGCATCTTTGAGTTTCACCCTCCATCTCCCAAGATCCCTGCATGAAATCCTTGGATGAACCCCTTTTGGGAAGAGGTGGTGTCTGCCCCCTAATTAAAAATACTCCACTTTATCCATTCCATTGAACTCCCTTCTCTCTCAGTCCGTGGCATTGATGCCACATTCCCCTTCCTCCACTGATTTTGACCAAAACCTCCCAAAATTCTAAATAGGAGGGAATGGAGTTTGAAGGGAAATGTCCCACAGGGAGCTCTTCCCTGCTCTCCTACAGAGCCTGGATTTATCCAAAGGCACTGAAACAGAGGGAGAAACCCCAAACTGTGTTTGATTTCCAGCCCAAATGTCTGCGGCTCGAGGTTCCATTCCTACTGCTGTCCCGGCTGGAAAACTCTGCCTGGAGGGAACCAGTGCATTGTCCGTGAGTATCCCTGTGTCCATTTTATCCATTTTATCCATTTCCCCGCTCCCAGGGAGCTGCCAGCCCCATGGGAAGGAGCTCCAGCTCCCACTGCAGAGCTCAGGACGGGGCAGGAGCAGGGCTCCTGGGAATTCCCAGCTCTGGGATTAAACCGCGGCGGTTCCAGCTGGTCCCAGTTTTTGAATTCAGCCTTCAGCCCTCTCCTGAAGCATCACCGTGTCCCTCGGCACTGCTTTGGGACAGGAGGCCCTGAGGAAGTGATTTCCTGCTCGTTCCCATGGGATAATTCCATTAATTGATGGTGACATTGCAAACCTGGTGTCACCACAGGTGTCTCCCAGCAGGAATTTGCATCTTTAAGAGGCCTCGGGAGGATGGTTGAGATAAATCCCACCTGGATTGGGAGTTTTTCTTCCCATCTGGGCTTTCCAGGGCTGGAGAATCCATGGAGGGGCCGATGCCCTGCGTTTCTGTAGGATGAAGGTGCCCCTGCCCACGGATGGGATGGGATTTCAGGTCCTTCCCACTCCTGCTCTGCCCACAGAGGTGCCCCAGCCCCTCCCTGGGTGGTTCCTCGTCCAAGGGATGAAGCCAGAGGCAGGTCTGTGGATCCCCGTGGTGTAATCCCAGTGTCCTTCTGTGCCTCCAGCAATCTGCAGGAATTCCTGCGGGGATGGATTCTGCTCCCGGCCCAACATGTGCACCTGCTCCAATGGACAGCTCTCCCCCAACTGCGGCTCAGCTGGAGGTGAGGGAATTCTCCTGGTGGTCCCAGGGGCTCCGTGCTCTCCCAAAAGGGAAAGGAGTCGAATCCCTGCAGCTCTACCCTGAACTGGGCAGAGCTCACAAAATATCCCACGTTTCAGAAGGCATTCCGTGGTTTGGGGTGCTTTCCCGGAGGGCTTTTCCTGCAGAAATAAAGGGGAGTTTGGAGTCTTTTAAGGTCTCAGATGGAGAGAGGCATCCCAAGAATTAATTTTCCAGCTGCAGAGGAGCCTTTGTGATAAAGTGACCCCTCTAAGCCGCGGTCAGGGGGTGCCCGGGAGAAGGAAATTCCCGGGATCTGCTTCCCAAGTGCCACGTTGTGCTCCAGATCTCCGGGCACATCCCTCGGGACGCAGCGCAGCCTGCAGCCCTCGGGGAGGGGAAGGTGCTGGAGCCACCGGACTCCGGGAGCCGTGGTCCATGTGGGAGCAATCAGGGAGGAATTTCAGGAATGCCGAGAGCTGTGCATCCATCTGGGCACGGCCCTGGCATTCCCGGGAGCCTGGCCTTGGGGGGGG
>WAAG01082820.1:89382-101150 GCA_013390105.1 Tichodroma muraria
GGGGGGGGCGCTCCCCCTATCTGGAATTCGCTGTTGGGGGCTGGATTTCTGTGGAAAAGCAGACAAGTTGTGCATTCCAGAGGCAAGAAAAGCCACTGTGCCTCCTCTGGAATGACAAATAACGGAGTTTCCCGCTCGGTTTCCTGCTCCAGGGAGTAAAGATGTTTTAGGAGTCCTCTGATGGGGCTGGTTAGGTGGAGTAGGGGGTGAGCAGAGACAAAATCCCCACAGCTGATCCCTGGCAGAGCCACTGATCCCTTCCCATAATTTGTAGGACTAATCCCATCCTGTCCAGTCCTGGGAAAAGTTATCAAGGATGAGCTGTCATTTCTCCTTTTCCTGTCATTTCTCCTTTTCCTGTCATTTCTCCTTTTCCTACAACTTTGGCCTCTGCTACCGTGACAAAGCCTTGAAATTCCTGGCTGGAAGATGTTCTTCCACATTCCAGATCCGCAAGGGGCTCCAACTGTGCCAGGCTTGGACAACCCGAGGTTGGACGGGGCTTGGAGTAGCCTGGGACAGTGGAAGCTCCCTGCCTACGGAAAGGGTGGAATGGGATGAGCTTTAAGGTCCCCTCCAGCCCAGACCTGTCTGGGATTCCCCGATAAATCAGAAGGTGATGGGCCCTCAGGGATTTTGGGACCATGGCAGGAGTCACAAATGGGACCTGGAAGGGCGTTTGCCAGTTGGTTGGAAATTTCTGGACGTGGATCAGGGCTCTTCCTGTGTCCAGGCCCTGAATCCCCCTGGAATTCCTGAGCTCCACTGAGCTCCCTGTGCTGTGGGGCTCGGGAAGAGCCGGGAGCAGCCCTGCCCTGGGGGGGACAGCTCTGACAGCCAGCCCCCCCAGCCCCCTCTGCCGCCGGCAGCCTCCCAGATGTGCTGGAATTGCTTTCCCAGGGCTGCCTGAGCCAGCTGAGGGCTGTAGGGGAGGGTTTTCCAGACTGGAGCCTTTTCCCAGTAGGAACAGCCTCGTGTCTGGCGATCCAGGCGAGGCTTTGAAGCCTCGAGCTCCGTTTCCTGAAGGATTAAACTCCCATCTAAATTTGGGCCGATCCCTGGCCGTGGGGCGGGAGGGAGACCAGGAGACACCGGGACGGTTCCAGGGCAGCCCCGGATCCGATGTCCAGCCCTTGTGCCGAGCGCTTGGAGCAATTCCCACAAAGCAGCAGCAGCCACGGAATTCTCCCACTTGGACACTCGTGAGTGCTGCTGCTCCTGGACAGGCGCCTGGCCCCAGCTCTTCCCAGCCTGGAACTGGTGTTGGAGGAGCCACGGCGGAGCCTTCATCCCACAAATCCCGGCCCTGGAGCTGCCAGATCCCGCCCCTCCTCTCCCTGGCAGCCAGAGTCGGGCTCTCTGTGGGGTTTTTGTGTGAAATCCACTTTTCACATTATTTGCTCCAACCTCGGGCCCTTGCAGTTGGAGTGGTCACACCTTCCAGAGGAGGAATGTGTTGCTCCAGGCATTCCAGAGGGAAAGTTGTGTTTGCAACTCTCTGTTGAGCCCCAAAACCTCCCTCTCTGGGCTGCTTTAATCTCAAATTCCTTTAACATGGAGTGAGGAAACAGTTAAAGCCAACACTTGGTGTCCACAGCAGGATAAAACTTCCCAATTTATTTATTGCTATTGTTTTCCTGCAGTGCCTCAGTCACATCCAGTGGGTCACAATCCAGGGGGAAAGCTGAGCTCTCACATGGAAGAATGGAGGATTCGTGCTTTTCTTTCCAAATTCCTTAAAAAAACCCTCTCCCAGTAACTGGATCTTGCCAAGGAGGCCACGTTGTTGTTGCAAAAGGAGGAGAAATATCTTAAATTTGATGGTTTTCCTCCACCAAAGAAATTCCATCTCCCCCAAACTCCTCAGAAGGCTTTGACAGGGAGGAATTTGGAAGATTTGACAAGTCAAAGTGTGAAAAGGGTTGAAAATGGAGCAATAACGGAAAGCAATGATTAATAAGGGTGGGAAAATATTGGGCAAGTATAAAATCCTAAAGAAAAGATTGTGACAGGGTTGTCAGAGACAGGGAGACATCAGGACCTGTGGCCTGGTTTGCAGGAAAGACAAAGCTGGAAAGGTTGAATCGGGTGGATTCCTTAAGGAAGTAAAGGATGGGTGCCTTTGGTTTGTGTGGGAGGAGGGCTGGGATGGGCCTGGGGAGAGGCTCTTCCCCCCAGGGAATGGGCACATTCCCGACCCTGCCAGAGCTCCAGGAGCCCATGGCCAGCGCTGCCAGGGATGCCCAGGGCGGGGTTGTTGGGGGGTCTGGAGTCAGGAGCTGGATCCGTGACCCCCGGGAGTCGCGGGGCACTCCGCGGCGCCGGCGGTGTCCCCTGGCGCTGTCGGGAGCGGCCGTTCCGTTCCCCGGCATCCCGGCTGATCCCTGTCCCTGTCCCTGTCCTGTCCTGTCCCTGCCCCCAGTGCAGAGCTGCAGCGTGCGCTGCATGAACGGCGGCAGCTGCTCCGAGGAGTCCTGCCTGTGCCAGAAGGGATTCACCGGCACCTACTGCGGGCAGCGTGAGTGCCGGGAACGGGAACGGGGATGGGAACGGGAACGGGGATGGGAACGGGAACGGGGATGGGAACGGGAACGGGGATGGGAACGGGAACGGGGATGGGAACGGGAACGGGGATGGGAACGGGAACGGGGATGGGAACGGGAACGGGGATGGGAACGGGAACGGGGATGGGAACGGGAACGGGGATGGGAACGGGAACGGGGATGGGAACGGGAACGGGGATGGGAACGGGAACGGGGATGGGAACGGGAACGGGGATGGGAACGGGAACGGGGATGGGAACGGGAACGGGGATGGGAACGGGAACGGGGATGGGAACGGGAACGGGGATGGGAACGGGAACGGGGATGGGAACGGGAACGGGGATGGGAACGGGAACGGGGATGGGAACGGGAACGGGGATGGGAACGGGAACGGGGATGGGAACGGGAACGGGAACAGGTCCTGCCTGTGCCAGAAGGGATTCACCGGCACCTACTGCGGGCAGCGTGAGTGCCGGGAACGGGAATCGGGATGGGAAAGGGCATCCAGGGCACTCCAACATCAGCACCGTGTTCTCCTTCCCTCGGAATCTCAGCCCTCTCCCGTGACCAACACGGACGCAGCTCTGTACCAAAACACAGATATTGGATATAATTAATGGACTGATTTATTTCCCAGTGTAATGTATAATAATATAATACAGACTTTCAATCGATTATAACATATAGATAACAGATATAGACAGTATTGTACATACTATATTATCTCCATGTAATATACAGATAATATAGAAAATATAGATTTGTCACATATTCTAATATACAATATGTTCATAATATAGAATGTAATGTATAGTACATTCACAATATATCTCATATATTATTATATATGAGATAACATTATTATGTATAGTACATGCACAATATATCATACATAATAATGTATGCACCTACGTATTATATATACAATTCTACATCTCTATAATTACATATTCTATTATAGTATCATGATATAATTATATTTAGTATGTTACAATTATTCTATTATATAAATTATAGAATGTAGAACATTATAAATATATTTACAATATATTTATGATATATAAATTATTGTAAATATATTTNTATAAATTATAGCTATTTCTATTCTATATTATATATATTTTACCATGGGATAGCTTTTTAAGAATCCTTTAGCAAGTGAATGAGCACAATGTCTTTGAAAGGATCTCTTCTCAGTTAGCTCAATCAGAACTTCCCAAATTCCACATCCCTGTACCCACGTGGGAATCACTCCCATGGAAGTCAATGAGGATTTTTAAAGACAAAATCCCCCACTCTCCCCCAGCTCCCTCTCAGCTCCGCCTGATCCCTCGGTGCTGAAACTTCCCCAGCAGTTCAGCCGGAGGCTCCAGATGGAAAATTTCATCCTGAGCAGCAAAAGCTTGGGAAAAACCCTCAGGAGCAGCAGCCCGGGGCTGGACGTGCAGCCCTCACTACGTGCTGCTCCCGGCTCCATCGCTGTCCCTTCCTGGCAGCACATCCCGGGAATGCTGCAGCCCCCGGCCCCGGGAGCTGAGCCCGGGATCAGAGCCGGGAGCTGGGCACGGGGCGGGGGCAGCGCAGGGCTGGGTCCTGGGGATCCCTTCCCGCTCTGCTGGAGCTTCCAGCAGTCCATGATTCCAACCAGGAAACTTCCCTCGGCTCCAGCCCTGAGTGCAGGGTTCCAGCTCAGCAGCAGGACTAGGTTTAAGTCAGGAATATTTTAAAGTCAGGAATATTTTAGGTTGGGGAACACCCAAGTGCTGCTCAGACCTCAGTTCCTTGCTCTGGGCACGTGGGATTAAACCCCTGGCCATCCTGCCCTTCTCCCATTCCAGCTGCTCTCCTCCCTCACACGTTTCCCTTTGTGCATTTCCCTGTTTGCATCCGCTCATCCCTAAATCCCAACGCTGGCCACCCAAGGGAACCGAGATTCCAGAGGGCAGGAAATCCTCCCCAGTGCAGTAGTAGTATGTGGCCTTAGCAGGAGGGGGCTCAGGCAGGAACAGGGAACAATTTTTCCAAGGAAAAAGAATAAAAATCTCCGATTTCCCCGCGTCGGCTGCGCGGAGGCTCCGGGTGGGAGAACGCGGAGCTGATATTCCAAACTCCGCTACTCCAGCCGCCGTGGAGGTGACATCCCAAGCGTCACGGGGCGGGTGGTTCCTCCGGGAGCAGAAGTGATGGAATTCCCTGTTTTCCCTCGCAGCTGTGTGTGAGAACGGCTGCCAGAACGGGGGCCGGTGCATCGGGCCCAACCGCTGCGCCTGCGTCTACGGCTTCACCGGGCCCCAGTGCGAGAGAGGTAAGGGGTGAGGAACCCCCGTGCCGGCCACGGCTGAGCCCAGGCTGGCTTCCCCTCTCTGGGATTAGGTCCGGGCGCTGTGGATTTTGGTGGATTTCTGCTCGTGCCCGGCTGGCGCCCCGCGGGGCTCCCGGCCGTGGGACGAGAATCCCCCGGGATGCGGCTCGGGGTGGCTTTGCTGGGTTTGTGCAGGAGCGGATTTGGGCTCTGTGGGCACGCCTGAGGTTTGGCTGAGGCAGGGAATTCCTCCCTTTCCCGCTGGCTCAGATGGACGCTCCCAGCTCCGGCAGGATTTTTGGCTCGGAGCGGCCCGGATCCGAAATGAAACCGAGACACGGAGCCGATGTTTGAACGGCCAGATCTGAGCTCAAGGCACCTGGGAATGTCCTGGTTTTCCAGCCTCCCCCAGGATCGGGCTCGTTCTGTGTAACTCCATTCCCAGGGATTGGGCTGCTCCTGCCTTTCCTGGGGTTTTCCCATGTGGTTTAGAGGGGGAGACAGGAGCAGCAGCTGGGTGCTGGTAGGCCAGCCAGCAGGAATTCCACAGGGCTGTGCAACATTCCCGGGGCTCCAAAAGCATCTCCCGGGCCTCAGGGGGAAGGTGAGCCCCATTCAAGGCCTCTGCTGAAGCCTGAGCCTCACATTTGGTGGCTGCAGAGAAGGGAAAGCTCTGTAAGAGCCTCCACACGTCCCCTGGAGTAACCCTGCCTTGCTCCGGCCTCCTTCTTTGTAGAATCGGGGAATTGTGGAGCCGTTTGGGTTGGAAGGGAATTCAAAACCATCCAGGAACACCTTCCTCTATCCCAGGCTGCTCCAGCCTGGCCTTGGACGCTTCCAGGGATGGGGCATCCCCAATTTTCAGGACAATTCTCCTGTTCTGCAGCTGTTACAGGTTCTTTAAACCCTCTCCTTGCCTTTTCCCAACACACAGGAATTGTTTTAGTTGCGGAAAATAATGAGGATTTCTCTCTGGAGGGTGCTGCCCTGGGAAATTTCTCCCCCAAACCCCTAAACCCCAGCTCCAGAGCCTGGCGAGCTCCTCACTTTTTCTCCCTCGCTGGGGCCTGAAGCTCTGAGATTCCCAAATCCACCCAGGCATTGGCTGTGCGTGAGCAGAGAGCTGGAAACCCCTGAAAGAAACCTCTGGAGAAGGCTGGAAAATCCAAGTGTCCTCTGTGTGTGTGGAGCGGGGAAGAGGCAGGGGCAGACTTTGGGGCCGTTTGTATAAAATTCCTCACATAAAGGAGCATTTTCACAAAGCCAGGCTCGTGTGAGAGACAAAACAAATCCTGCAGCTGTGTCCACACAGCTCCTCCCTGCCAAGGCAAACAGAGCCCGCTCGGGGAGGGGTCCTGGGGGGATTGCAGCCAGGTGAGCGCCTGGGACTGGCCTTCCAGGGAAAACCTGGAGCCAGGGGGCAGCTCCGCCCTCCCGAGGGAAAGCTGGGCTCCTGCTCCATCCCCAGGGCTGGCGAGAGGAGTCCCTGAGCAGCAGGATTTGCGTCCTGCCGCTCCAGGGGGTGTTTGGTGCGGCCACAGGGATCCTTGGGAGTCTCCATGAGGAGATTCCGGAGATCCTGAGCTCCAGTCCTCGTCCCTAGGGATTTTCCTGGAGCAGGATTAATTCAGAGCAGAGCCTGAAGCCCTTTCCTCGTAGGGAGGAAGGACAAATCTCCCCAGAGAGCCAGGGGATGTCCTGGGTCCTGCCAGACGTGGAATTCTCTGCATTAATGACTGGGGTGGTGAGTGGGGAGCATAAACACAAACAAAACCCGAGAAATTCCACCTCAGCAGGAGGGAAAACTTCTTTCCCTGGAGGTGGAGGAGCCCCGGATTGGGGAGTTGGGGATTCTCCCTGTCTGGAGACTCCAAACCCACCTGGTTCCTGTGTCACCTGCTCCAGGTGACCCTGGGTTGGGCTGGGTGATCCTGGGATTCTGTGAGCCCCATCCCTGACAGACAGAACTCATCCACCCCAAATCCACCCAATTCCCGATTTATTTTAAGGGCTTCACCTGAATTTACTTTGCTACCTCCGTAACCAGAAACAATTTTAATTTTAAATTGGAATAAAGTGAATTTCTGAGTGCTGAGAGCAGCTCCAGTAAGAGGCTGCTTTGTACTGGGAGCAGAACAGCCCCCCTCACACCTCATCCAGGAAATTCTCCCCTCCAGAGGGAAATACCCTCGGAGCAAGGCACTCGCAGAATTCCAGCATCATTTCCTCACTCTCCCTGACATCTTCGGGGACGAGGGGCTGGGGGATATTTTGTGGAACCTGAGCTGCCATTACATCAGTGTGGGAGGAAAAGCTGAGGCTGTGGGGCCGGAGGCCAAGGGTTGCTCATGGTTTTACAGCAAAACGAAGGATTTTGATGTCATGGCTCTGATTTCACCCTCCCTCAAGCAGGAAAAAATGACCCGGACTGAGTGACTGAGTTGGGCTCAGGTGATGTTTGGAGCTCCTCCTGTGCTCCAGGGTTTTAAATCTGGGGTTGTTTTTCCAGCCAAATGAAATCTTCCCTGTGGAGCTTTTCCCTGGGACCCAAGAGCTTTATTTCTGGGATCCAGGAGCTTTTCCCTGGGATCCAGGAGCTTTTCCCTGAGATCCAGGAGCTGTGGTCTCTTCCAAGGGACTCTGGGCAGTGCCAGGTTTCCACCTGAGTGCCTGGGGAGAGTCTGGAGCTCTGGAAGTGCCACCCCAGCCCCTCCCCTGACCAAGCAGGACAAGTCCTGACCCCGAGGGCTCTTCCAGGAGTTTCCAACCCCTGCTCTGACATTTCCAGCCATTCCTCCCCCTCTGGAAGCACCAGCTCCGTGTTTCCCTGTGCTCTTTGTGCCTCAGGAGCTGCTCCTTGAAACTCTCCCGGGTTTCATCAGGCTGAGACTTCATCAGGAAACAGTAAAAATAGGACAGGAAAACTCAGAAAAAGTTCTCCCTTTACAATTTCCTTTGGATGTGTTTTTCCAGCACTTGGAATGTCTGGCCTTAGAGAGTGCCCCCGCCAGCTTTTTCTTTTCTGCAAAAGCCCAAACAGTTAAACGTGAGGAATGCGGCTGTGTTTGGGTGAAGTAAGGAAATGACGAGCTGGAGAAAGTATTCCATGAGAAAGGAGCCCCTCAGGGAGACCCTGGGGCTGCTCCCCTCCCCGGAGCCCCCGAGGGGCTGAGAGAGCTCTGGGGCTGGAAAAGCCAGAGAACAGCAGGGACAATCCCTTGGGGCCAGCTCCTTCCCCTGGGATCGGGCTGGTGGCTCTGGGATGCTGGTCCCTCGTGTCCTGGATGTCCATGGGGGACAGGACACAGGGAATGGCTTCCCGTGGACAGAGGGAAGGGTTAGGTGGGATGTTGGAGAGGAATTGTTCCCTGGGAGGGTGGGGAGGGGCTGGGATGGAATTCCCAGAGCAGCTGGGGCTGCCCCTGCATCCCTGAAGTGCCCAAGGCCGGGCTGGAGCAGCCCGGGCCGGTGGGAGAGGGCCCTGCCCATGGGACAGGAACGAGAAGAGCTTTAAGGCCCCTTCCAACCCCGAGCATTCCAGGATTCCAAGGTCTCTGTGAGCAGAGCATCCATTGCTCCACTGAGCATTTGATTTTAACCTTTCTCCCCTGTGATCCCTGACACTCCTGATCCCTGTCTCTCCCTGATCACAATCTTTGTCTCTCCCAATCCCTGTCTCTCTCCCAATCCCTGTCTCTCCCTGATCTCAATCCCTGTCCCTCCCTGATCCCAATCTTTGTCTATCCCAATCCCTGTCTCTCCCTGATTCCAATCCCTGTCTTTCCCTGTCTCTCCCTGATTCCAATCCCTGTCTTTCCCTGTCTCTCCCTGATCCCAATCCCTGTCTTTCCCTGTCTCTCCCTGATCCCAATCCCTGTCTCTCCCTGTCTCTCCCTGATCCCAATCCCTGTCTTTCCCTGTCTCTCCCTGATTCCAATCCCTGTCTTTCCCTGTCTCTCCCTGATCCCAATCCCTGTCTTTCCCTGTCTCTCCCTGATTCCAATCCCTGTCTTTCCCTGTCTCTCCCTGATCCCAATCCCTGTCTCTCCCTGTCTCTCCCTGATCCCAATCCCTGTCCCTCCCTGGTCTCTCCCTGTCTCTCCCAACCCCTGTCTCTCCCTGATCCCAATCCCTGTCCCTCCCTGGTCTCTCCCTGTCTCTCCCAACCCCTGTCTCTCCCGCTGGTGGCTCTGGAGCATCCAGTCCCACCCGTGGCCTCCTGCCCAGTCCCAGGATTTGTGGCCCCATCCCAGCTCTCCCTGGGGATGATCCACAGGCCACTTTTGTCCTTCAGGTTTTAAGGAAAAGCCTCCATTGTTTATCGAGAGAGGAACTGGAGTTTTGGCAAAGGACAAAGCTCCTCTTCCTCGGCTCTGTTTGTTTGGTTTGGAGGGGAGGAATTCAGCCCCTGGCCTGTCTCGGGAGGGAATTCCAGAGGGTGGGAGAAGAGAAAAGCTCCTCATTCCATTCCCCTTCCCTTGTGCTGGACTCTGGATCTACTCCCACGATGGATTTGTATGGCTGGGATTGTCCTACAGATAACACAGAAAATCCTGGAATTATCCCACTTTTCCATCTCCAGGGATCTGAATTCCCACTGGAATTGACTCAGGGACACCCTCCTGGCTCCATGGATGTTGCAGGAGTGGAGGAAACTCTTTTCTTCTCGTGAATATTTTCAGAAGTTCCTGACCAAACCCCCAGAATCCCCCCAGAATCCCAGGATTTCTTGCAGTCCTTTAATGGGAATTGTCATTGGAATTGCCAGGGATTCAGAGCTCAAGGGGTTCCCTAAATCCCCCCATATTCAGGATTTCTTGCAATCCCTTAATGGGAGCTTTACCTGGAGCTGCTCCACGTCCCACACTGGGCTCTGCTTTTGTGAGGCTGAGGGATCTGGGACGAGGGAACAGCAGCCCCAGCTTTCCCTCTTCCTAGGAAAAACCCAGCTCCTGAAGGACAGCTACCTGCAGCAGGATTCCTGGAACACGGGTCCCATGCAGGGACTGGGAAAGGCTTCAGACATCTCCTAAGCGTCCCTATTTCCTTCATAAAATTTCATTGGTGCCTCATTAAAAATTTAATCATTTGCCCATTAAAATTAGCACCAGCTGGGGCTGGGAGGCAGCCAGGGCTCTCCAGACTGTGATTTCCTTGGCTTCATTCCCTCCAGAGGAGTCATCTGCATAGGAAAAGTTATTTTGGGCAATTATGGGCTTAAAAGGGGGTGTTCTCCTCACAATCCCCCATTCATTATCCCTCTCCAGGAATTCCTGCAGTGCCTGGGGGAGATGAGGTAGGAAATGAGGTGGGAGGTGCAGGTTTAGCCACTTCTCCCTCTGCTCAGAGCATCAGTTTGGGGTTTTTCATCGATTAATCTGAGTTTTTTGGGGTCCACCCCGCAGTGACGTCGGCCACTGGTCTGGGGACTTGTAAAATTTGGGTTCAAAAAAGAAGGATCGTTATTTGGTAACTCCCCATGGTTCATGTTCCTGGTCAGATTCACAAAAAAAAGGCTTTTTTTTTTTTTTTTTGGAGGTGCCTTCCCACTGATGTAACTTCCAAACCGTTCCTTTTTTCCCTCCCAAATCCTTCTCCTCTCGACCTCCCGGCCACATCCTCAGCCCAGTTCTCTCAGCTTTAATTTTCAAGCACTGACTGCTCCAGAACACAAATCAGAGGGAGCATTAAGCTGGGAATGAGGAATCCTTTGCTGATTGATCCTTTCCCAGACAGGAGGATTTCCTGGGTGTTTTCCATGGATTTTGGGACATGCTTACCTGGGGCTCCCAGCGCTCTCTCCCCTCTCCACACGGGATTTTTGTTGCTTCACACATCAAACCCAAACCTTTCCCTGCAGGGATATCTGGGGGTTAATCCGGGAGCAGGGAACTGGGGTCAGGGCAGTTCCTAATTACTGCCTAATTCCAGACTGGAATTTCCCTGAGCCCATCTCAGCTCTCAGCCGGGCTCTGGCTGCCTGACCAACACCTGACTGCTCAGACACTCCATGGGGAATTTTCTGGGCTGACCAGGACGTGTTCCAAGGTTGTTTTTTGTTTCCCCCAGCCACAGATCAAACACTTCTGTGCCACCACCTCTGCCCAGCTGAAGGAAAAATCCCACTGAAGGATTTTGCTTCCTGCTGGATTCCTGCTGTGCCAATATCCCTCATCAAGGGTCACGGGAGTGGCAAACCCGCATTCCTGAGGGCAAGACCCTGCAAAAATTGGGTTAAAATCCTTGGGGTTTAAAGGGATGGGAGGATCCTAATTGGGAATGGGAAACCTGCTGGTTGTTCCTGCAGTGTCTGGGGTTTAAAGTTGAAATTGCCAGGAGATGTTTGAGAGCTGAAGTGAAGAAATTAGTCATGAGACAGAATCCCAGAGTCTGAGAGTTCCAGAGTCCAAGAATTCCAGAATCCCAGACTGGTTTGGAATTCCAGAATCCCAGACTGGTTTGGGATGGAAGGGAACATAAAAATCATGGAATTCCACTGCCTGCTATAGTCACCTTTCCCTATCCCAGTCTCCTGGCCTTGGACACTTCCAGGGAAGGATCTTTGTAACTGAAGTGAAATTTGACTGCTTTTCTCATCCCTGAAATTCCCAGAACAGGTGGGAATTGCAGCCCTGGAATTGCCTCTTCGCCTGACTTTTGATTTTCAGTTCCTTTCAGGGCCACCACCGCCTCCAACACCGGCCTTCAGTGTGTCACCCCCTCCCCAAATGTCGCGCTGAGCGGGGCGCGGGGGCCGGGCAGGAATCCCGGGATTGGCGCGCCGGCTCTAACCCGCGGATTCCTTGGTTCCCTGCCCAGATTACCGCACCGGGCCCTGCTTCAGCCAGGTGAACAACCAGATGTGCCAGGGCCAGCTGAGCGGCATCGTGTGCACCAAGACCATGTGCTGTGCCACCATCGGC
>WAAG01082820.1:101851-115068 GCA_013390105.1 Tichodroma muraria
GAAATAGAACCCGAAACAGAACCTGAAATAGAGAGAGCTAAGAGCAGAGCTTGGAACAGGGCCCTGAACAGAACCTGAAATAGAACCCGAAATAGAACCTGAAAGAGAACCTGAAACTGAACCTGAAACAGAACCCGAAACAGAACCTGAAACTGAACCTGAAACTGAACCTGAAATAGAACCTGAAATAGAACCCAAAATAGAACCCGAAATAGAGAGAGATGAGAGCAGAGCTTGGAACAGGGCCCTGAACAGAACCTGAAATAGAACCCAAAATAGAACCTGAAATAGAGAGAGCTGAGAGCAGAGCCCAGAACAGGGCCCTGAACCAGCCCCAGAACAGCCCCGAGGCAGAGAATGCTGAGAGCGGAATCCTGAAACAGCCCCAAAACAGAACCCTAAACCAGAGAAGGCTGAGAGCAGAGCCCGAAACAGGACCCTAAACCAGCCCCAAAATAGAGACCCAAATCAGAACCCTAAAACAGAAAATTCAGAGAGGAAAACCCCATAACAGAGCCCCAAAGCACAGAACTCTCTGTGGAACTTTGCCCAATCCCCCCTGGGTGTCACGGAGCATCTCCGTGGACTTGGAGTATCCCATGGGATCTTCCAACACCATTTTGTCCCAGAGATCCTGGCCACACTGTGGCTCTCGGGTGAGCTCCTGCATCCCACAGGGTGTTTCTCCCAAAGAACCACTGGATGGACACATCCTTTGGGAAGCATTCCCATACCTTTGTCTCCCTCTTGCCTGAGTCAGGAATTCATTCCCTGTCCCTCTCCCTGGTACAACCTGAGGGGTAGTTCCCTCTGGAATGTGATCCAGCTCCTCGGAGCGCAGGAAAATCCAGGGGTCCATGGATCCTCACGTCCCTGCTCTTCCTCCTGCAGATGTGGATGAGTGCCAGGCCATCCCTGGCCTCTGCCAAGGCGGGAATTGCATCAACACCGTGGGATCCTACGAGTGCAAGTGCCCTGCAGGGCACAAGCAGAGCGAGACCAGCCACAGGTGTGAAGGTAAGGGAGGCTCCACACCTGGATTTGCCAGGTTGCTCCACTTCCCAGCATCCCAGGAGCATTTAAATCCTGGGTTTTTCCAAGGCAGAGATGGGAGAGAGCTCCCGTTCCAGGCTGGATCCCATTTCCCAGCTGGCCCTGCCGAAGGGGTTTTTAATCTGCTTCCCAGAGGCCAAGGCCAGGAAATGAGGAATGGGCCTTGCCTGGCCTCCTGGTCTTCCCTCAAACCAGGAGGAAACGGGTTGGTTTGTTCACAGAGGGTGTCTTTAAAGGGTGTTTTGATGGGAACACTGACTGATGGCACAGGAGGGACCTCTGGAAGGTTTTGGCCAGGCCCAGCTCAGGGCTGCCTCCAAAGCTCTGCCAGGTTCTGAGCCTGACCGAGCCTTGAAGACTCAACAGCTTCTCATTCCGAGGCTCCTCGTTAGGGCTGTGAAGGTTTAATCGCCGTGAAGTGGGAAATCAGGCTGGTTGTGGGAGCTCAGGGAGAGCTCTGCCCGCCTCTGGAAGCCCCTGGAACTGGGGTGGTGGGAGGTGGGATGAGATGATCTTTAAGCTCCTTCCAACCCAGACCATCCCAGGATTGTGTGCCCTGGGTTCAGCCCCTCAGGAAATCTTTCCCAAAGAGAGCCAGGAGCTCCAGAGGTCAATCCCTGCTGGGGGATGGACATTCCTTCATCCCCAGGAAACATCTGTGTCTGAGCATCTTCCTGGGCAGGGCGCCAGCAGACTTTCTCTAGAATCCTGACAGAATTCCTGCAGAGCTCCCACATCCCAGGGTTGAAAGCAGGAGAATCCAAACCAGCCCTTTTTTTGTGTCAAGTGAAGGACCAGCTCCCCGAATCCAATGATATTCCAGGAATTTGCCAAGGTGGGACCAGGGGCAGCAGAAAGCTGCTCCTGCCTCTCCCACGCCGGCTGGGGAGCAGAGCACATCTGAAACCAGTTGAGCTGGAATCTCCTCCATCCTGAGATTAAACCGAATCCATTGTCTGGATCTCTCCCCCAGATGTGAGGGGCCTCCCACTTCCCCCAGCGCCTGGAAGAGCAGCCCCAGGTGGCCACAAACAGCTCCCCTTCCCCGTCCTGCCCACAAAAAGGGACAACTCCAGCATTCCCAGGGACTGCCGCATCCCTGGGATCACCACCAGGACAGGAGGCTTCCCTTTGGATCTGGGAGCCCTGCTGGGAATGACATAAACAGGAGGGATGCTCCGAAGGGACGGGGTTTGAGGGCTCCTTTCCCAGCTGTGTCACCTCCACGTCCCCACAGGGCCACCAGAAGGTGAGGAGAATCCCAGGAAAGTGGAATCACCTTTGGGATTCTCTAAAATGATGCGGATAGAGGAATCGAGAGGGTTCCTCTCCCACTTTATGGACACAAGATTTGAGTCCTGAGCTTCCCAAAAATCTCCGAGTTTCCTGCACCCTTTGATCCTTCAGGAATTTGGTCCAGCAGACGGAGCAGCAAATTCCTGAGCTTCACATTCCTGCTGAAACCGCCAAAATCTCTGCCTCGGTCCAAGCGCTCTCCTCTCCGAGCCCAGGGGTTTGATCAAAGCAGAACCAGAGGATGGGTTTGTTAGCCAGGTGTGCTCCAGGCCCCGAATCCCAGCTCGGCTGGAGTTCCCTTGTTGAGTTTTGGGTTTATTTTACAGTTGGGGAAAGGAGGGAATTCTCTGCTTCCCTCTCGTTTTCAGATTCCCCACCCGCCCGGCGTCCAGGGAATATTAAACCTCTCGGGGAGATCCTCCCCGGCTTCCCAGAGCTCGTGCTTTGTGCTGGGGGGAATTCCTGGTGGGAAGTCAGCGGCTGGGATTGTGCTGAGCTGGCTCATTAACGCCGTCCCCTCATTAACGCCGTCCCCTCATTAACGCCGGGGTTTGTGCCATCTCCCCCCCCCCGGGCCGTGTCCCGGTGGGAGCAGAGATAACGGCGGTGCCTTCCTTATCTCCTAACCAAACCTGATCTCCAACCCCCGGAATTGGCTCCCCGGAGGATAAAGACACTTTTCCAACGCGAGATATTCCACGCTGATAACGGAGGCCCCGACGCCCCGGGCAAACGGGGCGGCTGCAGCCGGACATTCCCTGGATGGACCCGCAGCTCCAGCAGGAAAACGAATCCTTTTCCTCTCAGGGAAACGTGCGCCCCTCGTCCAGCCCGGATTTGTACCTGAACCTCCTCCAAGTCCGGGGCTGCTCCGTTCCAGGCGCGTCCCCGATGGATGGGACACTTCCAGAGGGCGGCTCGTGTTATCCCATTGTCCATTGTATTCCGAGGACCTCCAGGGGTGATGAGCACTGCTGGCACTGCTCCCTTTCGGAGGGATCCGAGCAGTCTGGGAAACAGGGAAGGGCTGGATTTAGGGAGGGGAGGGGTCAGGCTGCTCCCTAAAAACCGCTGGAGACGAGGTCGGCTTGGGAAGCAGCGAAAGACGTGTTCATGTGCAAAAAAAGAGCAAAGAGGGCGGGAATTGCCAGGTTAGGGATGAATTAACCGATCCCACACCTGAATTATGGCAAAAAAGGCAAAAAAAGCAGGCTCTGTTGAGGTTTTTTAGGGAATGAGAGCCTGGAGGGAAAGGCAGGTTTGGATCCAGCTGTGCTCCTAACGCGGCGGGAGGAAAATCATGGAGGACACAAGAAAATTCCTGGTGCAAAGTGGAGAGAGGGAACATCAAAGCTGAACTCGGACACATCCTGCTGCTCCAGAGACCTGGATCCATAAATCACAGGGAAGGGGGCACTTTTAAATTATCCTGGAAGCAACCGGAAAAATGACACCGAAGGGAACAATTCCGTGGTGTGGAGTTAAGGGGGAATCACTGGCTGGACAAAGCTTTTCCTGCCATAATTCCAGGGTTTCTCTGCCAAGAATTTCACTTTTTAACAGCCCTTCCTGTGCTGCAGGAGAAAGGCCAAGCTCTGCTATCAGTGAGGTAATGCCAGTGCCTCATCCAGGATGCTTCCCAAAGGAATGTGTCCTGCATCCAAAATCCATCCAGAGTGATAAGAGACCAAAAAAAATCCATGGAGAGACACCAGGAAAGGGAGTGGAAGGCTCCAGGCAAGCTGTGTGCAACAACCTCAGCCAGGATTTGCCCATTTTTGGCCTCTCCAGGATATTCTGCCAGAAGGAACAAATCCTGAGATTCCAAATCTCACCTCTTCTCACCCCCTTAGATGTGAGGTGCTCCTTATGTCCCCACAGGCCAGGCTTTTGTCGCCAGGGAACAAAGTCCTGATTTTCCTGGTGTTCCTGCACCAGAGGGAGCTTCCCAGAGTTTTCCATGGGCAGATGGAACCCCACAACCACTTTCTTTCCATTTCCTCACAAAACCCCTCCGAAGAGCTCATTGTTTTGCTCCATCCAGAGCTCATTTCCCCAGATTTGGGTGGTTTGGAGGTTCCATTCCCCCCTCTGTGGTTCCTTTCTGGGAGGGGAGGACAGCAAGTCCCTGGTGCTGCACCTGAGGATCCCAAGGCACGACCCTGGGGGTGTTTTCTCCATCAAATCCCGTGGTTTTAGCACATGGGAAGGTTGGGGTTCCCACAGGGCACCGTGTGGGATGAGCTCTGCAGCTCCAGCTCTTCCAGAGGCTCTGCAGCCTTTGGCTTTTCCAGCGTTTTCAAGCCTTAAGGACGAGGCCGATTCCAACCCCAGCCCGGCTCCAAAATCAACGTTTGCCTTGAATCCTGCCATTGTCTGAGCAGCAGAGCACAGGATCCTGCTTTAATTTTGAACAGAAGGTTGGAAAAGTCTGGAAGGAGCCAGGCTGGAGCTGGCAGGGTTCCCTGCCCGGCGCTGGGTGTTAATGAGAGGGGAATGAACCCGTCCCACTGGGTCAGCCCCGCCTGAACGGCTCCAAACCACCACGGGACGCTCACAGGGGGAAAACTGAGCAGGAAAACGTGGTGGGGAAGAACTGAAAGGACAACAAAGCCCAGGGCTCAGCTTCCCGGAGCACAGGATGTGGAGTCCTGCAGGAACGGGCTCTTTTCCTGCGATTTTCAAGGGAGGGGGTGAAAAAAAGAGCTGCAGTTTGATTGAACCTCTCGGATTCCCCGGTTTTCCGTGGGAATGGGATTCGCTGCTGCCCCTGACGCCGCCTTGGGGCGGGCGAGGGGTGCCAGGGGCACAGATCTGCCAGAACTCCAGGGCTCGGACCCTCCCCGGTGCCACAGCAAGTTTTGGGCTGGTGTTTTTTCCCCAGCAGCAGCAGCTCTGCCTTCCTAAAGCTCTTTTCCTCCCGGAGCTCCGGGAGTTTAGCCCAGGGCAGGGCTGGGATTGAATGACCAGGCAGGCTGGCTGATAAAATCTCTTTTTGGCTGCGGGGGCCCAGGTGGGGAGGTGTTCTCTGTGTCCTGCTCTGCTGCCCTGGGAGCTCTCGGGGCTTTTCTGTCTCAGGGGCTCGGAGCATCAAAGAGCAGCACCGGGGCAATCGCGGGACCCCTCGGCTTCTGAGAGTCCTGAAGAGCCAAGCAGGGATTTGTCTTCCCCTCTTGACTGGAATAGAATCAGAGGATGGAGTGGTGGAATATCCTGGGCTGGGAGGGGCCCACAGGGGTCTGCAGGTCCAACCCATGAGCTGCCACCTCCAAGGCACTGAGAGCCACAGCCGGGCTTGCCTGGGACACCCGCAGGGACAAACCTCCCCGGGCAGCCCTTCCCAATGCCCAGTCCCAATTTCTGGGAAGAATTTCTTCCTGGTGTCCGGCCTGAACCCGGGAGGGGCTGTGGAAGGAAGCAGAGACTCCACGAATCCCCTCTGGGAGAGTTTTGGAGCCCCTTTATGGCCTCCAGAATCCCCTTGATGCCTTGAGAGGCTGATCTGGAACAGGGGCTGGACAGAGTAAAAGGGATAAAGTAGGGATTTATTGAAAGGCCTTTCAAGGACACACCTTGGGCAGTGCAGGAGCCTGGCCAGGGCTACACCCAGGATGGACCCCGGTCAGGAGTTTTCACACTTTTATAAGTTTTGGTCCATTTCCATATTGGGGTTCATTGTGCAGTTCCAGCTCCGGGTCACGAAGCTCCATCCTCCCGGCTTGCTCCCTTCAGGTCGCTGCTGTTTGTGCTTTTTGGGGCTGAGGCTGCAGTGGCTGTCCTTGACCCTCAAGCTGGGAAAGGGTTGTTTTCTCTAGGCTGCCAGGAGAACCCGCTGGGAGCTGTCGCTCTCCTTGGAGTTCCGAGCCCCAGAAAACACAAAAGCTAAAACCTCAGGGGTCACCCTGACCCCCAAACCCCAAACCCCCAGCTCCCATCCCCTGTGCCCTGCGTTTGGAGGGGGAAGGGGGCGTTTTGCATCCTCCCGGTGGGATTCTGTCCCCTGCAGACGTGGACGAGTGCGGGGCCATCCCCGGCGTGTGCGACGGCGGCGACTGCACCAACACCGTGGGCAGCTACGTGTGCTCCTGCCCCCGCGGCTTCGTCAGCAGCCCCGACGGGTCCCGCTGCCTCGGTGAGGGCAAAAAATGGGGTTTGGGGCTGGGTCAGGGCTGGGAATGCCCACAGAGGGGTTTGTTGCTGGGATAGGCGGGAAATGCTCGAGTTTCCAGGTGCTCGCTGCGCCGTCCTGCTCCCGGCTGGGCTTTCTTGCTCTTTCTCCCTCTCCGGAATTTGGGAGGTGGGAGGGGGGGCTCAGCGCTGGAAAGGGTCGGCAAGGACATGAGGAGGAGGAGGAGGATTGGGAGGAAGGGGTGGGGTTGGGAGTGTGGGGGGAGTGAGGAAGGAATTGGGTGGAAGGGGTGGGGTTGGGAATGTGGGGGGAGTGAGGAAGGATCCCCGTGCTCCTCTCCCAGAACCTGCTCCTGCCCCCATCTGGGATATTCCCAGTTTGCAGGAGGACCCCAGACACCCCCGTCCCCTCCTGTTCTGGTGTCATCCCGGGGTGACACCAGTGCTCCCAGTACAGCTGGGCTGGGTGTGGTTTTGGGGTGTGGAAACCCCAGGGAAAGCTTGGAATCCTCCCCGGGGCCCAGAGGGACACGGGGTGGGGAGCAGCCCCCAGCTGCACATCCCTGGGGGAAAGGGCTGCTCCAAGGGCTGGGTAACCAGGGAGAGCAGTCAGGGAATTTTATCACCTCCTCCTGCTGCTTCCTGCTCCCACCACGGCTCATAAATCCCAGCTGCTCCGGGCTGATATTCCATGGGGTCAGTTGGCTTCATCCCTGCGAATTCAGCCTTCGGGAAAGAGTTCTTAGCCCTGAGCTGCTTTTCTGGATCCTCTGTATCCCGGGAAAAGGAAGGGATGCACAGAGAGACCCCCATCCTGTGGGGCTGCCCGGAGACATTCCCTGGGAGCCTCCTTCCCCCCACAGCAGCCCGTTCCTGGGGTGGATTTTGGGTGTTTAACAGATCAAAACCCCTTCCCTGTAAATACTTGACAGTCCATTGGAATCAAACCCCCGTTCCTGGATAAAGGATCAGCTCTGTGTTTACTCACACTCAGCAGGGGCTCCTGCTCTAGCCCAAATGAATCCCAGGGTTTTTTTTTCCCTGGTCTGAAAGTCCGTTTGCCTTCAGGAAGATGAGGATGGGGAGATTTGGGAAGAGGGATTCTTACAGCACAGGCAGAGACTGGTGGTGCAATGCAAAGTGTCAGGTGCAGCTTTCTGTGGAAATGAATACAGAAAAAAAAAGGAAAATCAGCTCCAAATTCTTTTCTAGCCGTGCATCCCGGACCAGGATTAAATGTTTTAGTTCCAGGGGGAAAAAAATGGTGTGAAGTGTGAGTAAAAAGTAAAGCCCAAGTCCTCTTGCTTGGGAAACTGATAGATTTTAATGGGAATGGAATTTTTTCCTGCTGATTCCCAGTCCCTGCCATGAGCCCAGAGGGGTGTGACAGCTCTGGGATGAGTCATGTGGACATTCCCCACTTTCCTTGAAACCAAGAGCTTCAAGAAATGAAAATAAATGAAATTAGAAAGCCCAGATTTAAAAATAGTCCCGAGCTGATTTAGCTGCAGTGGACTCTGACTCCACCTGAGCTGGCCCTGGGTGCTGCAGCCTTTCCCTGAGCTCCTTTTTGGGCTTGTTTGGGCAAAACCCGCAGCTCCTGCTGGGGTGGGGCTGCCCTGGCACCCAAATTCTGCTCGAGGGGGTCTCAGGCTTGTTTGGAGAGTTTGGGGTTCCAGGTTTACATCCCATGAAATAAAGCAAGGGAGCAGTTGGGAAGATGGATAAATATTGTAGGCACTTCTTAAGGCATGGCCAGCATCGGGAGAGGGGAGATTGTCACCCTGGAGGTGACCACAGTGCCTCGTGTGAAGGGATCGATCCATCCCCTCCCTTCTCAGCAAAGCAAACACCTTTTTTATGGCACTGCAATCATCCCAAAACCAAAAGTTTTCACAGCTGGGACAGCAGCACCCAGGGCTGGAGCTGATCCCCAGTGCCAGGAGCTGCTTTCAGTGCCTGCCCCAGTAAAGCCCCACCAGGAGAAAAGCCCGTCCCGGTCCAAGGGAACGTTCATGGAACCATTCAAGCCCCTGGGCTGGCCACACAGAGCCCAGGGCCACCTGGCCCATAAGAGCCTCACTCATTCCTGCTCGTGAGGGCTCTGCAGGCAGCACGAGGAGCTGCTCCAGCAGCTGGGGGGGCTCCGTGGATTTTCCTTGGTACAAAGGGTTCCTCTTCCAGAGCAGCTTACAAGAATAATTTTCAAATGAAGAAAAATGGCCTTTCAGTGCATTCCCAGACGTGCACACGGTGTTCCTTCCCTCCCTCCCTGCCACTCAGCACTCCTGCACTGGCCTTTTTCAGCTCTCTCTTTTTTTTTTTCCCCTGAGAGTGCAGCAAAGCTCTGAAGGGTTTGGGTTGTGCCTCCCCTGGGGCAGCACCAGCAGATTCAGTGCCTCCTGCCCTGGGTCTTGCTGAGCCTGGGCTCAAAGAGGGTTGGGAGGGTTTCCCCGAGGGCTGAAGAGCCCTTTTTTTGATCCACTTTGGTCTAAGCAAGAGGAAAAAGGGAACGTGAGGGTTATGGAATCGTGGGATGGGTTGGGAGGGATCTCAGAGCTCAGCCAGGGATGTCCAGGGGCACCTCCCTCCAGCCCAGTTTTGTGGGAATAGCTGTGCTGGATAATCTCTCCTGCTTCTCCTGGGATCAGGACGCAGCCCACGGGATGGGTGCAGGCCCTGCCAGACCCCAGCTCCAGCCTGGAGCCGCTCCTGTCCCCTCAGGATGAGCAGGACCAGCTCCCCCTCCTGCTCTGCCACCCTGGCTGGCCCTTGTCACCCCCAGAGCCCACTGGGCCCAATCCCCACCTCTGAGCTCTCTCTAATCCCATCTGGAATTTCCCCTCCCCTCTCTCCTGCAGCATTTTCAGCTTTTCTGGGGTTTTGTGCAAACTGGTGCCCTGGGACCCAAACACCCCCTCCACTTCTCCTCCGCTTCCTCAGGATTAGGAGCTGATCCAGTTTTGCATTCAATCCCTGCTTTCAAATCCCCCTGCTCCGGGTCTGACTTTCTCTCTGCTGGTGTTTTCGGTGGAAAAAGTTCCCTGAAAGGAGCAATTCCCGCTGAACCCAGCTCTGAGCAGGAGCCTGAGGAAGGACCTGCAGCTTTGAACTGGGGTCACTGTCCCCTGCGGGTCCCCGAGCTGTGCTGGCAGCAGAAGTGTCCCCACAGCCCACAGATCAAACAGCCCCAGGCAATTAATTCCAATTACACTCCCGGGAAGTGGCAGCCACATCCCGGGAGACTTTCCCCCTCATTAATTGACTTGAGGAGAAACAAGGTGGGAGGGGAAGATTCCAGGTTTTCCTGGAGGGATTGGGGCCAGATGGAGCCTGCTGGATGTGAGAGACCCTCAGTCCCCTGTGGGGACTGGCCAGGAGCCACAGACCCCCCAGACCCCCCCAGCAGGGCCAGGGGTAGGGTCGGGGGGGTCAGGCTGGGAGAGGGGATGGCCGGGAGAGATTCCATAGGGAATGGGCCCTCAGGAGCTGGCTGAGAGGGTGTTGGTGGCACACTGTGACAGTGTGTCTTCTTCCTGTCCCTGTCCCCGTCCCTGTCCCCATCCCTGTCCCTCTTCCTGTCCCTCTTCCTGTCCCTCTCCCTGTCCCAATCCCTGTCCCCATCCCTGTCCCCATCCCTCTCCCTCTCCCCATCCCTGTCCCCGTCCCTGTCCCTCTCCCTGTCCCCATCCCTGTCCCTCTCCCTCTCCCTGTCCCCATCCCTCTCCCCGTCCCTCTCCCTGTCTCTGTCCCCGTCCCTCTCCCTCTCCCCGTCCCCATCCCTGTCCCCATCCCCGCAGACCAGCGCCTGGGGACGTGTTTCTCGGCGCTGCTGGGTGGCCGCTGTGCCGGGGACGTGCCGGGCCAGGCCAGCAGGATGCAGTGCTGCTGCGACTCGGGGCGCTGCTGGGCCATCGGCCAGACCCCCGAGATGTGCCCCGTGCGGGGCTCGGGTGAGTGCCACCGCGGCGTCCCCAGGCCCGGCACCCGGGAACCGTGCCTGCTGGGAAATAAGGCTGGAAAAGCTCTCCTGGAGCACTGCCAAGGCCGCCAAACCCTGTCCCCAAGTGCCACAGCCCCGCGGCTTTTAAACCCCTCCGGGGATGGGCACTCCTTTGCCAAACCGTTTCCACGAGGAATTTTTTCCCTGGTATCCAACCCGACCCTCCCCTGGCACAGCCCGAGGCCACCCCCTCTTGTCCCGTCCCTTGTCACCTGGGGAAAAGCCCAACCCCATCACCTGGGGGTGCTGCTCCTCCTACCTGGGCCTCCCCTGAGGCCGAGCCGAGGATTGATCCCCGTCCTCCTCCTGCTCCTGCTCCCTTCCTTGTCCCTGGAGCTTCCCGGTGCCCGGCACCTCCCGTGTCCCGTCCTTCCCTCGGGATCCCTCGGGATGTGGGTGTCCCAAAAATCCTCTGCCCGACCCCCTGGCAAGCTGTGCCCCGTCATGTGCCGCGGGGTGAGGGGTGTTCAATCCCTCCCCGTCCCTCTGCCCCATTCCCATCATTTCCTTGTCCCATTCCCACCAGGAATTCCCACCCTTCGCTCCCTGCCCGGCGCTGCCCGGCGCTCCGCTCCCTGCAGGGGGATCCAGGCACTGCTGGAAAAGCCCCGTTTTGTTTCAGACGAGTACCGCAGGCTCTGCATCGAGGGGCTCCCGGTCGTGCCAGGCTTCCCCGGGAACTTCCCAGGAATTCCTGGATTCGGGCCCAACGGAGTCGGGCCGGGACTCAACGGGCCCGGAGGCATCGGCCCGAACGGGGCGAACGGACAGGGCGGGATCCCGGGGCTGCCCGGGATGGGCCCGGGGAGCTCCAGCATCGGTAATTCCCGGGCTTGTCCCGAGCTACCCAGCCTGGCTGTGGGAGGTGTTCCCGAGGGCTGGAATGCCGCTCCCAGCTGGACACACGGGATGTCCCGGCTCGGGGCAGAGCTGGGATGTGGCACCGGCGCTGGGCGGAGCTGAGCCCGCCCACAGATCCAGCGGGGCTGGCTCGGGGCTGGAATACCTCCCTGACTCCCAAAGAGGTCCCCAAAAGCTCCAGATGGGAACGGAGCTTTCCTGAAACCACCTTGGTCTCATCCTCCCCACCTTGGACCCCTCCGACATCCCCCAGAGAGCTCCTGGGGCATCCAAGGGCTCCCCGACCCTCCCTGAGCTTCATCCAAGGGCTCCATAACCTGTGCTTCCCTGGAACTGCCACCATCCTGAGTCCTGGGAACATGCAAGGGCTCCCCAACCCTCCCTGAGCTTTACCCAAGGGCTCCCCAAGCCTCCCTGTGCCCCCAGGAACGGCCACGCTGAACCAGACCATCGACATCTGCAAGCACTTCACCAACCTGTGCCTGAACGGGCGCTGCATCCCCACGCCGTCCAGCTACCGCTGCGAGTGCAACATGGGCTACAAGCAGGACGTCCGAGGGGAGTGCATCGGTGAGTGGGGGCTGCCCCCAGAGCTCCCAGGGCTCCTCCAGGCTGCTTTTCCCGTTCCTGGGCTTTGCTGTGCCTCAGGGGCCCTCACAGGTGGGGTTTTTCCCCCCTCCCTTGCAGATGTGGACGAGTGCTCGAGCAGCCCCTGCGTCCACGGCGACTGCGTCAACACGCCGGGCTCCTACCACTGCAAGTGCCACGAGGGCTTCCAGAGCACCCCCACCAAGCAGGCCTGCATTGGTAAGGGCTGTCCCCCCCTTTCTGGGGGGCTGCAGGGGTGGCAGGGGGGTCGGCAGAGACGGCCAGTGCCAGAAAGGGGTTGTAGAGGTGAAATGCAGCCAGGAGTCGCTCAGCAGGGCCAGGTGTGCGATGGGATCTGCCCAGGAGAAGTTTCCTTTGCCCTGGCTTTCCTTAAAACTTGCTGGTGGCAACCGAGGGACCTGCAGAGTGCTCCCCCGGACCAGAATTGTGTTGGGAGAACTTCGTTTGGCAGAAGGGGGGATTCTGGGCCGTGCGGGTATGGATGCAGGATTTCCAGCAAGGCTGCTCTGCCAAGAGGCTGCTGCAGGTGAGGGACTCCAAAAAAAGAGGGATGGGAAGGGAATGTTCCACCATGGGAACAGCAGGCAAAGGCAGATCTCCATGGCAGCGCCTGAGCTTTGAGATTTTTATTTTCTCCCTTCCTGACAAAGTGGCTTCCAAAGGCTCCTGGCAATGCGGAAAGATCCCGATTTTCCGAGTGGGGTTTCCGAAGATGAATTCCTGTGTCTGAGGGCACCTGCCTGGGTTTCTCACGGGGGATCCTAAGCTGGGAGTGCTCCCTGCTCCCACTCTTTGGTGATTTCCCTGCAGACATCGACGAGTGCATCATGAACGGGGTGATGTGCAGGAACGGGCGCTGCGTCAACACCGACGGCAGCTTCCAGTGCATCTGCAACGCCGGCTTCGAGATCACCCCCGACGGCAAGAACTGCGTCGGTGAGGCTGCCGGGCCCGGGAGCCCCGGGCGGGGCTGGGATCTCCTCCTCCCTGGGGCCTTCATCTGGGCTGTCCCCCGAGGACAGGGCCGGGCCGTGGAGGTGTTTCCACGTTGTGCTCCTGTGGGGATTGGGGTGCAGGGGATCAGCAGGGCTGGGGCTGGAGCAGGAGGAGCTCCAGGAGCCCTGGGGACGCGGCTCTGACCAGGAAAGGTGACCCTGGGCTTGGAGCTGATGCTCTTGGAGGTTCCTTCCAAACCCCTCTCCCCCTCTGCTTTGAGGCCCAGCGCCCGCCACCGGAGTCCGGCCGTGGGATGGGGCACGGGGCGGGG
>WAAG01082820.1:119343-141210 GCA_013390105.1 Tichodroma muraria
TACATAACATATTTTAACGTATTTAAAACTTTACTATTGTATTTAAAACAATGAAAAAAAACCCAAAACAATTTAACCCCCCGCCATTCTTCGCTCTCTGTGCTCCCACCTCCTCCAGTTTGTGCCCCCCAAGGCCGCGTCCCCTGTCGCTCCCGCCAGTGACCGTTGTCCCCTTGTCCCTTTGTCCCTTTGTCCCTTGTCCCCGCAGACATCAACGAGTGCACGTCCAACCCGTGTGTGAACGGGCTGTGCCGGAACAACGCCGGCTCCTTCGCCTGCGAGTGCTCCCCGGGCAGCAAGCTGGACCCCAGTGGCACCATCTGCGTGGGTGAGCAGGGCCAGCTCCTGCCGGGGCCGGGTGGCACTGCCAGCGTCACCCTGCGCGCTCGGCTGGCCTGGCACAGGGGCAGGAACTCCAGAGGGCGGGGATGGATGGGATGCTGGGGAGGAATTCCTGGCTGGCAGGGTGTGGATGCTCTGGGATGGATTTCCCTGGGCTGCCCCGGGGTCCCTGGCAGTGTCCGAGGCCAGGCAGGAGCAGCCTGGGCTCAGGGAAGGTGTCCCCATGGCAGGGGTGGCACTGCAAGGGTTTGAAGGTTCTGGGGACCAGCCCGGTTTGTGGGAGCAGCCACACCCTAAAGGATCGGTGACTCCCAGGAGCAGTGGGGAGGGACAGCTCCTGTGGGGCACGGAGCAGCCCCTCAGCCCCGTCTGTCCCTGCAGACAGCATGAAGGGCACCTGCTGGCTCAACATCCAGGACGGGCGCTGCGAGGTCAACATCAACGGGGCCACGCTGAAGTCCGAGTGCTGTGCCACCCTGGGGGCAGCCTGGGGCAGCCCCTGCGAGCGCTGCGAGATCGGTGAGGCTCTGCCGGGCTCGGGCATTCCCCAGGAAAGGCTGGAGTTGAGCCGGGCCCGGGATGGGGATCAGGAGCAGGGGAAAGTCCCCGGAGGGTGGTCGGGCACTGACGACGCTCTCAGGGACGGGTGGGGTTGGTGGGCTGTTGTGAAGGGTCAGGAGTTGGGCTGGATGATCCTGTGGGTCCCTGCCAGCTCCGGATATTCCGTGATTCCGTGGGAAACCTGGAAGGGTTTCCTTGCTGACATCCCCGTCCCTTGCAGACACCGCCTGTCCCCGGGGGTACGCCCGCATGAAGGGGGTCACCTGTGAAGGTAAAGTGCTGCAGGAATGGAAAACTGCTTTTCCTGGGAACGTGATCATCGCTTCCTTGTTGCTCTCCTGCCTCCCCGAGTCTTGGGGTGGGGGGAATCTCCACTCTCTGGCCCTTTGTCTGTCTGTCTGTCTGTGCCCAGATCCTGGCTCCGTTTGTGCCCGGTTTTCATGGATAAGTTACCACTCGGAGCCTGGTGGGCAGCTCTGAGCTCCTCCCACCGGCTCCAGGAGCCCCCTCGAGGCCACCCTGGACGTGTCCCCCCCGTGCCACCCCTCACCTTGCCCCACCTGTGTGCCCACAGACGTGAACGAGTGCGAGGTGTTCCCGGGCGTGTGCCCCAACGGGCGCTGCGTGAACTCGGCCGGCTCCTTCCGCTGCGAGTGCCCCGAGGGGCTGACCCTGGATGGCACTGCCAGGACCTGTGTGGGTAAGGACACCTCCTCTACCCAGATCCTGCCCTCCCAGTTGCTCCCTCCCCCGCCAGGAATTCTTGGGAATTGAGTCACACCTGAAAGACCCTCCCCCACAAAAAAAAACACCTCACAGCTGAACCCGAGTTTCGTGTCCCCAAGCCCAGCCAGTGACACCATTGTCCTTCCTGGGTGGGCTTCAGGAGTGACCAAATAACCTCAGGGGTTGAAGACGTGGCCCAGCAGCCCCTGGGCACCCAGAGCCAAACTCCTGCCCTTTGTAGGGGCCACCTGCGCCTGCAGCCCCGCGTTTAGGAAAAGCCTGGATGTGGCACTCGGTCGGGGTGACAAGGAGGTGTTGGGTCACAGGCTGGGCTCGATGATCCCAAAGGTCTTTTCCCGCCTAAACTCCGGGGTTCCGTGCGGCTCCATCCTCTGGCCCGGTTGCCAGCTGTCCACGCTATGGAATCCCTCCCCAAAAAAAGCTTTTCCTCGTCCACGCGGGCGCTGCTTGGAGAAGGCCCCCAGCCCGTCCCGGCGAGCGGGGCCCGCGTCCCCGCCGGGGCTGAGCCGCGCTGTGTCCCCAGACGTGCGGGTGGAGCAGTGCTACATGCGCTGGGACGAGGACGAGTGCACGGAGCCGCTGCCCGGCAAGTTCCGCATGGACATGTGCTGCTGCTCCGTGGGCTCGGCCTGGGGCTCCGACTGCGAGGAGTGTCCCCGCGCGGGCTCCGGCGAGTTCAAGGCCCTCTGTCCCCGCGGGCCCGGCTTCGCCAACCGCGGGGACGTGCTCTCGGGACGGCCCTTCTACAAAGGTGAGGGGGGATCCGGCTGGGCCGGGCCGGGCTGGGCCCCTCTCAGGGCGGCCCCGCTGCCTGAGGGGGCTCACGGAGCCCCCCCTCGCTGGATGCCTCTGATCCCCCCCAGATGTGAACGAGTGCAAGGTGTTCTCCGGGCTCTGCACCCACGGCACCTGCAGGAACACCATCGGCAGCTTCAGGTGCATCTGCGGCAATGGCTTTGCTCTGGATGCTGAGGAGAGGAACTGCACAGGTGAGGGAGCCCCTCTGGGCTGCTCCTGCTGCTTTTGGGGGGCTCAGTGGGCTGGGGCTGACCACAGGAGTCCTGGCACTCGTTTAGGGGCACGGGGAGGAGCCGAGGGCAGGACCATGAGCAGGAGCATCAAGGCCAGGGTGGACGGGGTTTGGAGCAGCCTGGGACAGTGCAAGGTGTCCCTGCCCACGGCAGCGGTGGCACTGGATGGGATTTAAGGTCCCTCCAACCCAAACCATCCCGGGATTCCAGGATTCCATGAGGCTCCTCCTGCCTGTGGGGTGCAGGGTCAGCCGTGCCCCAGGGAGCAGGGGAGGAGCTGCAGCCCCTCCGAGGATGGGCAATTCCTTGTCCTGCTGGTCGCTGGAGTGCCGTGCAGGCAGCCCCGCGCGGGTGGCCCGTCCTGCCCCAGCGCCTGTCCTCGTCCCCAGACATCGACGAGTGCCGCATCTCCCCCGACCTGTGTGGCCACGGCTCCTGCGTGAACACCCCGGGCAGCTTCGAGTGCGAGTGCTTCGAGGGCTACGAGAGCGGCTTCATGATGATGAAGAACTGCATGGGTGAGCGAGGCTGAGCCCCCGGGGGCACCTCCTGACCCTGCTGGGACAGGGCAGGGCGCGCCCGGGGCCAGAGCTCCCCGAACTCTGCGTGGCTCAAGCCCCCGTGAGGAGTTCCGGGACGCCCTGTGCCCCCTTGCACCCTCTCACCTCTCAGTTATGGGGGCTCCCTTCACCTGCCCCTTTCTCCTCCCTTTGTCCTCACGCCATTCCTTACAGCTCCTCCCGTCTGCCCAAGGCTTGTTTTTATTCTGTCAGAGTCTCATCTGTTTTCAATTGAATAATTCTTGTTCGGAGCTTAAAAAATCCCATCAGTGACCTCAGTACCTCAGCTTGTCTCCAGCAGCTCAGCCAGACTCTTGCTGTCCTCTAATTCCTGGCATTCCATGTTCCTCTCCTCTGTCCAGCCAGACTCACTTGTCTCGCTGACCTGCTCTTAATATTCTGCTTTGGCTTGGACTTTCAAACCACTTCAAGCCATGATTCAACACCATTTATTTATTTTTCATGTTTTATTCTCCGTGCTCTTTAAAATAAATCACTGCCCCTGGCAGGGGCTTTGTCTTTTCCATACAATTTGTAACGTGGGTTTCCAGAGCTCCCATTGATCATCCTTTTCCTTCTGCTCCATTTCTGGGACACTGGGAATGTCACGGTCCTCACCCATGACCTGGTGCCTTCTTGCAGTAATCTGATTTCTAATCTTTATAGAAGGATATAAATTTCATTGTTACTTTCATTTTCTTTTTCTTAATTTAATGCTCACTGTTACTTGTCCAATTCCACTTTATCCTTTTTTTTCTGGGTGACAGGGAGCTGAGTCATCTCACCCCAAAGGGGGTGGTGACATTTTGTCATTGCCTGTGGTCAAGGATTAACTTCTTCCCACCTGTGTTTGGCAAAAGAATTTCGCTTCAGCCTCCTGAGGGAGGAATTCTTTCCAGCCTGGGGCAGGGGACAACACCAGCAGTGAAAATGCAGCCTGGGAATCACCGGGAATGGGCTCCCACTGCTCTGGGGGTGTTTGGTAGGGACCTGTCACCCCCATTTTCAGGTGTACCCCAGCCCTCTTCACCTGAAAATCTTATCAGCGTTTTGTCCAAGTCAGGGAAAATATCCCATTCTTAACTTCAAGGCTGGAGTCAGGAAAATAAACATGAGAGGAAAATGAGTTTTTTAAATATATCCAACCTCAGTCCCTTTCTCTGCTGTCGCTGAGGGGCTCTTGGGTTCTGCTGAGGTCAAGGCACGAGCTGGGATTTCCCAACATTCCAACTCCAACCAGGAGACCACTGAATCCTGTGTGACATTCCCTGCTCTGGGACCCAAACCCTGCACTCCCTGCCCTGTTTCCTGTGTGACATTCCCCGTCCTGGGGTGTTCCTCCAGTCGCTGGAAGGGACCAATCCCATTTTCCCGTGCAGACATCAACGAATGTGAGCGGGACCCGCTGCTGTGCCGGGGCGGGATCTGCATGAACACCGAGGGCAGCTTCGAGTGCATCTGCCCCCCTGGGCACGAGCTGACGGCCGAGGGCAACACCTGCATTGGTGAGGGGAAATCCCGCAGGGAGAGCTCCTGCAGGGCCGTGGGTATCCCCTTCCCATCCCGTACCTCCCGTCCCTGCAAGTGGCCACGGGCTTGGAGCAGCCTGGGCTAGGGGAAGGTGTCCCTGCCCGTGTCCCTGCCTGTGTCCCTGCCCGTGTCCCTGCCCGTGTCCCTGCCCATGGATGATCCTTAAGGTCCCCCACCACCAAAGCCTTCTGTGCTCCCATGATGAATGGGTCCAACTCATCCAAGAGGAGGGACCAAGCTCACTCCCAGCGTTCTGCTGCATTGATGTTGTTCATTTCGCTGCTCCCTTTGACCAATGGGGCAAATCCAGTTTGGACACGCGGGGGTGGGCGCCAGGTGATGGCCTGAGCATGGCCTGAGCAGGGCTGGCTGCTCCAAGTGCTCTTGTCCCCTCAGACATCAACGAGTGCTCCCTCAGTGACAACCTCTGTCGCAACGGGCGCTGTGTCAACGTCATCGGCACCTACCAGTGCTCCTGCGACTCGGGCTTCCAGGCCACGCCGGACAGGCAGGGCTGTGTCGGTGAGTGCTCCTCCAAACGGTCCTTCCAGAGCCTTGGGATGAGCCCAGAACGCTCCTGGGCTCCTGTGTGTTGAGTTCAGAGGGCAAAGCAAAGGGGGAATGTCCTGGAGGAGCGACAGCCAAATCTGTGCTGCTGGCAAGGCACTGTCACCGGCCGTGAGGGCACTGCCAGGGCTGGGGAGAAGGACTGGGGCGTTTTCTTGTGGCTGGGGGAGGTTTGTGTCCTCTTCTCCCACCCAAACTGCTGCCTGGGCCCTTGTCTGTGCAGGGCCAGGGGTTGGGCTGGATCCCCGTGGGTCCCTCCCAACTCAGGCCACTGTGTGGCTGTCCCCAGACATCGACGAGTGCACCATCACCAACGGGGGCTGTGACACCCACTGCTCCAACTCCGAGGGCAGCTACGAGTGCAGCTGCAGCGAAGGCTACGCCCTGATGCCAGACAAGAGGTCCTGTGCAGGTCAGTGGCCACCTTGGCTCCTGCAGGTGCTGCCCCAGTGCCCCCCGTGTCCCCCACAGCTGGCTCCAGGATGAGGGGGGTCTGGTTTTTAAGTCCCTTCCAGAGAAAGGGTTTTCCTGGATGGATGATTTTGCTTTGCGCGGCCACGTCCAGCCGCTCGCGGTTTGGGATTTCCTCCTGCCCCCTCGTGCTGCACCGTTCACTGTGCTCTCCTTGGCGTGGTCTCCTCTCTGCAGATATTGATGAGTGTGAGGATAACCCCGACATCTGTGACGGGGGGCAGTGCACCAACATCCCCGGGGAGTACCGCTGCCTCTGCTTCGACGGCTTCATGGCATCCCTGGACATGAAGACCTGCATTGGTGAGGCCCTGGCTGTGCCCTGGGCGTGTCCCAGCCCCACATCCTGTCCCCAGAGCCACACCGGGGTCCTCGGGGTGTCCCATGGTTGGTTTTGTCCCGCAGATGTGAACGAGTGCGACCTCAACCCCAACATCTGCCTGCACGGCGAGTGTGAGAACACCAAGGGCTCCTTCATCTGCCACTGCCAGCTGGGCTACTTCGTCAAGAAGGGAACCACGGGGTGCACAGGTGGGAGCTCAGCACACCTGGGGCCGGGGCCGCCAGTGAGAAAAAGCAGGAAACGCCTCCCAGGGGTGCCCTGGAGAGAGCCCCGTGCTGTGTGGGGGATGCTGTGGGATGTGCAGTGTGCTGGGCAGGCACAGAGGGCCAGGAGCCCACCTGTTCCCAGGTGATGGCCAAGCCAGGAGCCTGCGCTTCCTCCTGCACGTTTGCCAGGGCTGAGCTCCTCAGCTCCAGGGTCCAACCCCAGGCAGCCTCTCCCCCCAAGCCCTGGGAGCTCCGGGAGCCCAAACCCCAGAGCGGGATCACCCCAGGCTCGGCCCTGCTGTGCTGGGAGAGCTGAGCTGTGCCAGCCCCGGTGTCCTTCCTCTGCAGACATCGATGAGTGTGAGATTGGGGCCCACAACTGTGACATGCACGCGTCCTGCATCAACGTCCCCGGCAGCTTCAAGTGCAAGTGTCGCTCGGGCTGGCTCGGGGACGGGCTCAAGTGCAACGGTGAGTCCTCAGCCAGGGGAGGGTGACCCTCTCCAGGTGCTCTGCAGGCACCTGGGGAAGCTGGGCTGAGCACCAGGAGATTGAGGGGCTCAGCCTGCAGAAAAGGAGGCCCAGGGGGGCCCTTCTGGCTCTGCACGACTCCCTGACAGGAGGGGACAGCAGGGGGGGAGTCGGGCTCTGCTCCCAGGGGACGGGGACAGGCCCCAGGCTGGGCCAGGAGGAGGTTTAGGATGGATATTGGGAAAATGTCTTCATGGAAATGTCCAGCCCTGGCCCAGTCACCATCCCTGGAGGGATTTAAAGCCATGCAGATGTGGCACTTGAGGACATGGTCAGTGGCTTAGCAGTGTCCTGGTCAGAGAGGCTCCCAGGGATGTATTGGAACCTCCAAGTGCCCGGACATTCTCCTGGGCCGTTTGTGTGCCCCTGTAGCTGCTCAGGCTCAGGGCAAAGGCAAGAAAAGGTGTCCAAGGCCAGGCTGGATAGGGCTTGGAGCAACCTGGGCAGGTGGAAGGTGTCCCTGGGGGTGGAACTGGACGATCCTTCAGGTCCTTCCCACCCAAACCACCCTGCGGATCCACGATAAGTGAGTCCGGCTCATCCAGGAGCCCAAGGTCGTTCCAGATGAGCCGGGCCAGGCACTGACAGGGTGTTGTCCGTGCCCAGACCTGGACGAGTGTGCGACCGAGGAGCACAAGTGCAACCTGAACGCCAACTGCGTGAACACGCCCGGCTCCTACCGCTGCGCCTGCCGCGACGGCTTCAACGGCGACGGCTTCTCCTGCTCGGGTGAGCCCAGCGCCGGCTGCAGCAACGGGGCTGGCACAGGGGCAGCCCCCCCGAGCCCCCAGCCCTGCTCGGTGCTGCCTGTGGCCGGGGCTCCCCAAAGCACAGGGCAGCCAGGCCTGTGCCACAGACACCTCCAGCAGGGCTCCAGCACCTCCTCACGGGGATCTGGGGAGGCTCAGGGCCCTGGCAGGAATCGCAGCCCCCCAGCAGTGGGTGGGCACGGGCTCCTGGGGTCCCCTGGGCTGGCTGAGGGCAGCCCCCACCCCTGTGTGGACACTGTGCCTCCCTGCAGACGTGGACGAGTGCGCGGACAACGTGAACCTGTGTGAGAACGGGCAGTGCCTCAACGCCCCCGGCGGGTACCGCTGCGAGTGCGAGATGGGCTTCAACCCCACCGAGGACAGCAAGGCCTGCCAGGGTGAGTGCCCCGGGCTCTGACTCCCTCCTGGCCTTCTCTGTCCTCTGCTGTCACCTCCTGATCCAGCGCCCGGCCAGACCCCAGCGCCTGCTGCGGCCGGGCTCCTGAGGTGCCACCTCTGCCACCGGCAGCAGTTGGTCCCCAGCCTTCAGAGAGGCTGGGCTGAGCCTGGATTCCTGCACAATGGAAAACCAGGAGAAGAGGGGTGAGGGGAGAGAGTGGAGTGGCCCAGCTCCCCCCAGGAGATTGTCTCCAAATGGCACCGGGACCATCCTGGGTGGGTTGGTCACAGCCGGGCGGGAGGTGGGAGCAGGAGCAGCCTGTCACCCTGCCACAGCCTGTCCCCAGCTGTCCCTGTTTTGCAGACATTGATGAATGCACCTTCCAGAACATCTGTGTCTTTGGCACCTGCCAGAACCTGCCCGGGATGTTCCGCTGTGCCTGCGATGATGGATATGAGCTGGACAGGAGCGGGGGCAACTGCACAGGTCAGGGCTCCCGGCCCCTGCCCTGGGGTCTGCCGGCCCCAGCTGGCCCCAGCCACGGCAGCCTAAAGCCAGTCCATCACCCCTGCGATGTCTTTGCTGCTGGGGGTGGCCAGGAGGGACAGCTGGGGGTGGCTCTGCTCCTTCCTTCTGCCTCTGGGCAGGCTGGTGGGAGCGGCACAGGACAAGGTGTGTTCTGGGGGGGCTTTGCCTCACATGAGGGGCACCGTGGGGTGGGGATGCGCCTGGGCACAGAGCTCAGGCCGGGCTGGGCTTTCCTGGCAGCGCTCTCCTTGATCTTCAGTGTCCATCTGTCCATCCTTTCAGACATCAACGAGTGTGCAGACCCCGTGAACTGCATCAACGGGCTCTGTGTCAACACCCCTGGCAGCTACCTGTGCAACTGCCCCCAGGACTTCGAGCTGAACCCCACCGGGGTGGGCTGCGTGGGTGAGTGGGACCCCAGACCCTGGGGGTCCTTCTTGGTGGTCCCGTGTAGCTGGAACTGGACACAGCAAGGGTGGCTGTCCCTGCCTGGCTGTCCCCCATGGGTTTAACCTTTTCATGATCCCACACAGCTCCCAGAACAGAGCCCCAGTAACCCACAATTTTTCCTTATCCCTGGAAGATTCCACATTCCTTTGCAGCCCGTGGCAGGGTGTGGGACGGGATCACTTTGAAGATCCCTTTGATCCCAAACCACTGCACAATTCCATGATTCCGTCCCTCCTGCACCCACGAGTTTTTCGGGAGAGGCTTTGCTCACCAGCCCTGTCTCCCTGCAGATACCCGGGTTGGGAATTGCTTCCTGGACACGCAGGATCGAGGGGATGGGGGCATCTCCTGCAGTGCTGAGATCGGAGTGGGGGTCACTCGGGCCTCCTGCTGCTGCTCCCTGGGCCGTGCCTGGGGCAACCCCTGCGAGCTCTGTCCTCCAGCCAACACCAGTGAGTGGGGCAAGGCTCGGGATGGACAGGGGTGGGAAGGAGGCAAGAGGGGCGGGGACGTTTCCCAGTGGATCCTCAACCCAGACTGGAGGTGCCGAGTTCAGGATTTGCTGCTCCATCCAGGGCAGGGCAGAGGTGAAGTGGGTTGGGGGAGGCCAGGCTGTTATGTCTGGGGAATCCTTCATTCCCAGCGCAGTGGGCTGGGGAGGGAATGTGGAATTCCACCCTTGAAGGGAGGGCAGGCTGGGGTGGTTCAGTTGGCTTGGCAGGCGATGGGAGCCGAGCTGCTCCATCTGAGCCCTGCCACGTCCTCCTGGCCCGTTCCTGCTGGGATTCTCCTCCCGGCCTGTTCCTGCTGGGATTCTCCTGGCTCCCCCCAGCCCTCCTGGGTCATGGCAGCCCCCTCAGCCCCCCTGCCTGCCTCTCTCCACAGCCGAGTACAAGACCTTGTGCCCTGGGGGAGAAGGGTTCCGGCCCAACCCCATCACTGTCATCCTGGAGGGTGAGTTATCCCCGTTCCCATGGCCCTTCCCGAGGGATGGGGTGCTGAGGGACCCCGGCCCCTGGGGACACCCTGTGCCATGGCACTGGGCTGCTGGGTGCCCGCTGACCACCGAGTGATGGGCTCAAAGCGTGGCTCTCCTTGGCCGTGCTCCGGCCGAGGTCCAGAGCGGGGCTGGGCGTGCTGGGCTGAACAGGGGGTGGCACAGGCACTGAAAATGTCCCACTGCTGTCCCTGCTCAGACATCGACGAGTGCCAGGAGCTGCCAGGGCTCTGCCAGGGCGGGAACTGCGTCAACACCTTCGGCAGCTTCCAGTGCGAGTGTCCCCTGGGCTACTACCTCAACGAGGACACCCGGATCTGCGAAGGTACCGGCGCCAGGGGCTGGGGACAGGGGGTGGCAGCCTGTGTGTGTGACAGGGTGGATGACCGTGCGTGCCAGCGCTGTGTGTGCATCCCAGCTGCCCCAGGAATGGCTGGGAGCATCCCTTCCCCTTTCCTTTCCAGATTCCCTCATCTCAAACCCGTCCCCATGCCAGCCCCGCCTGCTCCCTGTGCCCAAAGCCACCCCACCCCCTGCCCTTCTCCGCCCGTGCCCGGCGCTCTGACTCCTTTCTCCCCAGATATCGATGAGTGCTCTGCCCACATCGGGATCTGTGGCCCTGGCACCTGCTACAACACCCTGGGCAACTACACCTGCGTGTGCCCGCCCGAGTACATGCAGGTCAACGGGGGAAACAACTGCATGGGTACGGCTCCAGATCTGGCTGGATGCATGGGGAGGGCTCCAGATCCACGGGGAACAGTCCAGATCTGTGAGGAGGGGTCTGGCACTGCCATCCCAGAGGGGGCTGCGCCAAGGGGATGGAGCAGAAGTGCTGGAAGCAGGGGCTGGGATTCAAAGCTGGATGTGGCACTCAGTGCCCTGGTCTGGGTGACAGATCGGGCACGGGTTGGGCTTGGAGGTCCTTCCTCCCGTTCCCGGGGCTGGCAGTGCCATTCCCAGGGCTGTCCTGAGCCTGGCACTGCCGTTGCAGACATGAGGAAAAGCGTTTGCTACCGCAACTACAACGACACCTGCGAGAACGAGCTGTCCTTCAACATGACCAAGAAGATGTGTTGCTGCTCCTACAACATTGGCAAGGCCTGGAACAAACCCTGCGAGCCCTGCCCCACCCCTGCCAGCCGTAAGTCCTTCCCATGTGATCCCCGTCCCATCGATTTTCCCATTTTCCCATGAAATTTGGGGCATGACGCCAACAAAAGGAATGGGGAGAAAGGGGAGCACTCTGGAGGTGACTCCAGGCACAGAGGGGAGCCCCTGCTGCCTGTCAGGCCCCAGTTCCAGCCCGCTTGTCCCTCACTGGCTCAAGTGACCCCGGTGTTCCCTTTCCAGCCGAGTACCAGATCCTGTGTGGGAACCAAGCCCCCGGATTTATCATCGACATCCACACAGGGAAGCCCATTGGTGAGTGAATCCTGCGTCCCCAGAGGGCCAGGACTGCTCCTGAGCCTCTGCTCTCATCCTGGGTGAGCTTCTCCACTTGGGGAATTAAAGGTTAGGGCAAGGAGAGGAGGCTTGGCGGTGCCAGGGACTGAAGAGGTAGGAGACGAGTTGATCTTCTCTTCCTGGGAAGAAAGTGCAGCAGAGGGAATTGGTGGTGGGTTGTGCTGGGACCCCAGAGCCATCCCAATATCCCAGCGACCCTCTGGGCTCCCCATTTCCAGCCTGCTCCCAGAACTGAGGACGTGTCCCTGTTACACTCAGAGCAAGCAGGGGGGATGTCCTGGGTGGAGCCTTCCCAGAATATCAGCAATCCCCTGGCTCCTAAAACTTGTGCAGCTCTGCTGCTTTCCCAAAATCCTGTGGAGCGGCCCTAGGCTGGCACGACCCGCAGGGTTCACTCTCCACTGTCCAAGGGCTGCTTTCCTGGTGGCCCTTCCCAGATGCAGAGGGGGATGCTGATGTGGAGCATTCCCGGGATGCACAGGGGGGTGCTGATGGTGTGGAGCATTCCCGGGGTGCCGGGTGGGGATGCTGACGTTGGATTGGGTGCAGATATCGACGAGTGCAGCGAGATCCCAGCGATCTGCACCAACGGCGTCTGCATCAACCAGATCGGGAGCTTCCGCTGCGAGTGCCCCATCGGCTTCAGCTACAACAACATCCTGCTCATCTGCGAAGGTACCGCGTCCCAGCGGGAATTCCGGCTCCTCCCACGCCGGGAACTGCCCCGCGGCTCCGCAGGGGGCGATTCTGGGGACGTCCTGCACAGCACCGGGGCTTGGACTCCCTGATCCCGGCGGTCCTTCCCGCGCCGGGCTGGTCCCGCTGGGTGCAGCGATCCCGGCGCTGCCTCAGCCGCTCCCGGGAGAGCCCCGCTGGATGTTTCCCGGCGTTCCGGGTGCCATCCCAGGGTCCCTGTGCCCTCTGTGCCCGCAGACATCGACGAGTGCAGCAGTGGGGAGACGCTGTGCCAGCGGCACGCCGAGTGCGTCAACATCCCGGGCAGCTTCCGCTGCGAGTGCGCCACCGGCTACCGCCTGTCCCCGGGGGGGGCCTGCGTGGGTAAGGGAACAGCCGGGCACACCTGGACACACCTGGAGACGCCTGGGGAACACCTGGGGAACACCTGGGACACAGCCGGGGCACACCTGGTCACACCTGGGGGACACCAGGGGGACACCTGGGACACACCCAGGACACACCTGGAGACACCTGGGACACACCTGATCACACCTGGGGAACACCTGGAGACACCTGGGGAACACCTGGGACACAGCCGGGGCACACCTGGTCACACCTGGGGGACACCAGGGGGACACCTGGGACACACCCAGGACACACCCAGGACACACCTGATCACACCCGGGGGACACCTGGTCACACCTGATCACCCCCCCTTTTCTCCAGGATGACAGCACATAAATCTCATTGTCTGTGAAGTCACCTCTCCAAAACCGTGGGNAGCCGGGGCACACCTGGTCACACCTGGGGGACACCAGGGGGACACCTGGGACACACCCAGGACACACCCAGGACACACCTGATCACACCCGGGGGACACCTGGTCACACCTGATCACCCCCCCTTTTCTCCAGGATGACAGCACATAAATCTCATTGTCTGTGAAGTCACCTCTCCAAAACCGTGGGTGGGGCTCTGCTCTCCCCACCTGTCCCCTCCCTGCCCCGTTTCTCAACCCCCTCGGCTCCGTTTCAGGTCGCAACGAGTGCCAGGAGATCCCCAACGTGTGCAGCCACGGGGACTGCGTGGACACCGAGGGCAGCTACGTCTGCATCTGCCACAACGGCTTCAAGGCCACCGGGGAGCAGACCATGTGCATGGGTCAGTGTCACATCCCCCCGGGTCCGTGTCACCCTTCCTGGGTCAGTGTCACCCTCCCCGGGTCAGTGTCACCCCTCAGGTCAGTGTCACTCCCCCTGGGTCAGTGTCACTCCCCTGTGTCAGTGTCACTCCCCTGGGTCAGTGTCACCCCTCAGGTCAGTGTCACCCTTCCCAGGTCAGTGTCACTCCCCCAAGTCAGAGTCACTCATCCCGGGTCAGTGTCACTCCCCCAAGTCAGTGTCACTCCCCTGGGTCAGTGTCACCCTTCCCAGGTCAGTGTCACTCCCACAAGTCAGTGTCACCCCTTAGGTCAGTGTCACTCATCCCGGATCAGTGCCACTCCCCCAGGTCAGTGTCACTCCCCTGGGTCAGTGTCACTCATCCTGGGTCAGTGTCACCCCTCAGGTCAGTGTCACCATCCCTGGGTCAGTGTCACTCATCCCGGGTCAGTGTCACCCCAGGGGGACACAAGTCCCTGGCACTCCAGGGTGGTGCCAAGGGCAGCCGAGTGTCCTCCCAGGCTGTCCCTGTGCCCTGCAGCCAGCCGGACTCTCAGGGGTGCCCTTGTCCCCGCAGACATCGACGAGTGTGACCGGCAGCCCTGCGGCAACGGCACCTGCAAGAACACCGTGGGCTCCTACAACTGCCTGTGCTTCCCGGGCTTCGAGCTCACCCACAACAACGACTGCATGGGTGAGCTGCCCGAGCCCTGGCGACGCCGGCACCGCGGTGGCCTGCGCGTGCGCCGCAGGTGACACCCGGCACCGCTGCTCTGTGTCCCGCAGACGTGGACGAGTGCTCGTCGCTGGTGGGGCAGGTGTGCAGGAACGGGCAGTGCATCAACAGCGTGGGCTCCTTCCAGTGCCTGTGCCAGGAGGGCTACGACCGCACCCCCGACGGCAAGAACTGCGTGGGTGAGTGTCCACTCGGTGTCCACTCGGTGTCCACTCGGCGTCCAGGCTCCTCTGGCCTGGCTGGTGCTGTCCGTGTGGTTCCCAAGCTGGTCCCAGCGGTGGGACTCTCCAGAAGCACCCACAAGTCCCCTGGGAGCACAACCCGGTCACGGAAATGCCCACGGAGAGCGGGACTGGCCCCTCTCTGCCTCCATCTCCCTCCAGACCTGTCCTCTCCGTGTGCTGGGACCTGCAGGCAGTGGCAGAAATGTCCCGTCCGTGCCTTGAAGTCGTACCTGGGAACCATCCTGGAACTGTCCCTCCTCCCTGTTCCCGGTCACCTTCGGGGCAAGGCAGGGCCTGCTGCACCCCCAGCAGAGCCCAGCCCCCAGCCCTGGCTCTTCTCCCCTCTCCAGACATCAACGAGTGCGTGAGCCTGCCCGGGACCTGCTCCCCGGGCACCTGCCAGAACCTGGAGGGCTCCTTCCGCTGCATCTGCCCCCCTGGCTACGAGGTGCAGAACGACAACTGCATCGGTAAGGTCGGCTCTGTGCCCCCCAGCCTGTCCTTCCCGGGGGGGCCGTGGCACCCCAGGGGCGTCACCTCCCCCAAATCCCTGCTGGGAGCCAGGCAAGACCCGCTCTGGCGGCGCAGGAGGCTCAGGGGCGCTGCTGTGCCCGTTTCCCTGCCGGAGGGTTGAGGGGTGGGGCAGGGCGGGGCTCCAGCCCCCCAAACACCCCCGTCACCTGTTCAACGGCCTCTGGCTGCGTCCCTGCTGCTCCCAGACATCAACGAGTGCGAAGAGGAGCCCAACATCTGCCTCTTTGGGACGTGCACCAACACCCCCGGCAGCTTCCAGTGCGTGTGCCCGCCGGGCTTCGTGCTGTCCGACAACGGCCGCCGCTGCTTCGGTCAGTGCAGCCGCTCCTGGGCGGGAGGGAGCAGAATTCCCGGGAATCTCCCTGACCTTGGCACGTCCCCATCCTCCCCCAGACACTCGCCAGAGCTTCTGCTTCACTCGCTTCGACAACGGGAAGTGCTCGGTGCCCAAGGCCTTCAACACCACCAAGGCTCGGTGCTGCTGCAGCAAAATGCCAGGGGAGGGATGGGGAGACCCCTGCGAGCTGTGCCCGCAGGAGGGGAACGGTAGGAGCGGGAGAGGGACGGGAGCGTCCCCGGGAGAGGGACGGGGGTGTCCCCATGGAGAGATGACGGGTGTGTCCTCATGGGAGCAGTGGGAGTGTCCCCCTGGGAGGAGTGGGAGTGTCCCCGTGGAGAGATGACGGGTGTGTTCCCATGGGAGCAGTGGTGGCTGTGTCCCCACGGGACTTCCAGAAGCCTCCCAAGCCCATTTCAGCCGCCGGGAGCAGAATCCCTTCAGCACATCCCACTTTTCTGCTCTCTTCCAGTTGCCTTCCAGGAGCTGTGTCCCTATGGCCACGGGGCCATCCCAGGCCCGGGTGACACCCGGGAAGGTGAGGCTGCGTGCAGGGATGAGCAGAACTTTGGGCTGGGGGCTTGTGGCCTGGAATGGACCGGCCCTGGGCTGCTGGAGAGCAGGGTGGGGTCCTGGGGGGGGACACAGGACTGGGCACCCCCAGACCCCGGCCGCTCACCAGGGGTTCATCCCTGAGCTATGGAGAGGGAGCACTTGAAACTCCCGAGCGTGGCCCGTCAGTCGTGAGGGGACGGGGCTGTTCGTGGCCGCGTGAAGCTTCATTTTCCATTTCCAGATGTGAACGAGTGCTCGGAGAACCTGGGGGTGTGCATCAACGGCGCCTGCATCAACACCGACGGCTCCTTCCGCTGCGAGTGCCCCTTCGGCTACAACCTGGACTACACCGGGGTCAACTGCGTGGGTGAGGCTCTGGGGGGCTCTGGGGTCTGTGAGGGTGCCCTGCTCCCTCCTGCTGCGTCCCCCTCACTGCAGAGGGGATGGATCAGCGTCCATGTGCAGGGAGGGAATCGCTGCTCCCCCACCCCCTTCCCTTCCCGGGACAGTCTGAGCGCTCTGCCTGCGAGAGCCCAGCCCAGCCCTTCCCCATCCTCCTCCTCCTCCTCACGCTGCTGTGCTCCCCAGACACGGACGAGTGCTCCATTGGCAATCCCTGTGGGAACGGCACCTGCACCAATGTGGTGGGAGGCTTCGAGTGCGCCTGTGACGAGGGCTTTGAGCCGGGGCCCATGATGACCTGCGAAGGTAACGGCGGGGGGACAATCCCTGCATTCCCACCACGCGGGGCTCGGGGGGACCCCCGGGATGGCATGGAAAAGCTGGATGAGGCTCCTCTCCACACTCCTCAGCTCCCTCTGGAGTCCGGGAGGAGGCCTGGAGCCCTGGGTGGACACAGGAGCTGCCCCCCAAGGAGCAGCAGCCCGTTCCCATCTAAGCTGCTGGGACACCGGGGGTCCGTCCCTCTGCAGGGGGGGGAACAGCAGGAGGCCTTGGTGGAACACGGCTCCCGTGGGATGGATGCCCAGGGAGGCTGGATGTGCCCTGGGGAGCTCCTGCCCCTGCTGAGGGCACCCGGGTGAGTTCTGTGCTCTCCTCCCTGCAGACATCAACGAGTGCTCCCTGAACCCCCTGCTCTGCGCCTTCCGCTGCATCAACACCTTCGGCTCCTACGAGTGCACCTGCCCCTCTGGGTACGCCCTGCGGGAGGACAGGAGGATGTGCAGAGGTAAAACCCCTTCTGCAGCCAGCAGGGCACGGCCCAAACTGTCCCCAGCCCCTGCACTTGGCCAGGTGTGTACAGGGGAGGTGGGAATTCTGTGCTGCCTTCTCTCACCATCACCCACCTCGGTGTTCTGCTGCTAGGGAGGAATTCTTCCACCCTGGGAGGGTGGGGAGGTTTCTCAGAGAAGCTGTGGCTGCCCCATCCCTGGAATTCTCTGAGGTCATGGCAGGGCTGGCACTGGATGAGTTTCAAAGTCCCTCCCAGCCCAGCTCATCCCATGACATTTTTTACCCTGTGTGCCAGCCGGCCTGGCCCGAGGCTGCAGGGATGGATGGAGGCAGATCTGGGGAGCTGGGCTGGCAGAGCTGGGGCTGGCAGAGCTGGCAGGGCTGGCAGGGGCTCTGCTGGGTCTCGTTGCAGATCTGGACGAGTGCGCGGAGGGGCTGCACGACTGCGAGTCCCGGGGGATGCTCTGCAAGAACCTCATCGGCACCTTCATGTGCATCTGCCCTCCTGGGATGCAGCGCAGGCCCGATGGCGAGGGGTGCACAGGTACCAGGGCAGGCTGGGGGCATTCCCGGGGCACGGGCAGTGTCCCCTGAGGGATCGTCCACGGAGCTTTGCTTTACACCCTTCTTTATTTCACACCCTTCTTTATTTCACATCCTTCTTCGGTTTACATCCTTCTTTATTTCACATCCTCGGGCTCCTCCCGGGCTTTCCCACGTGCCACAACTTCCCAAGTGTCCCAATAGGATGCACAAAACCTCTGTCCATCCCTGGAGCCGTGTGTCACCCCCGGGGTGACGCAGCCCTGGGCCACGTCCCCTTGCCTCGGAGTTTTTCCGAGTCTGTGCCGAGCTTCTTTTGGAATGGGTAGGAATGAACAACCGCGAGCTGCACAGGACAGAGACAGCTCCAATCCAGTCCAATCCAAACCAATCCAATCCCATCCCATCAGCAGCTGGAGCGTGGGCAAACCAGGGAAGCTGAATTCTGGCCACCCTGCTCTGGGAGGGCTCTGGGGCGGGTGGATGTTTTCCCCAGGGCAGGAGGAGGTTCCTCCCCGCTGCCCGAAGACACGGGAGGGACCCTCAGGGGCTCCGTGGGGGCGTCCCAAAGGGAGTGGGAAGCTGGGAAGGTCTGTGCCTGGCCTCAGCAGGGCCGTGTGTGGTGCCTCCTCCCTGGCAGACGAGAACGAGTGCCGCACCAAGCCGGGGATCTGCCCCAACGGGCGCTGCGTGAACACGGCCGGGAGCTACCGCTGCGACTGCAACGAGGGCTTCGAAGTCAGCCCCTCGGGCACGGAGTGCATCGGTAAGGCCCGGCCCCGGCTGCAGCAGCCGCCCCGCGGCAGCACGGGGAGCTGCTGCGCTCCTCAGGGGGCTCAGGGAGCGGGGCAGCGACTCGGGACAAGGGGTGGAGGGACAGGACGCAGGGAATGGCTTCCTGCTGACAGGTGGGATACTGGGGAGGGAGTTCTTCCCTGTGAGGGCAGGCAGGCCCTGGCACAGGGTGCCCAGAGCAGCCGTGGCTGCCCCTGGATCCCTGGAAGTGCCCAAGGCCAGGCTGGACGGGGCTTGGAGCATCCTGGGATAGTGGAAGGTGTCCCTGCTGTGGCAGGGGTGGCACTGGGTGGGATTCCAACCCAAACCTTTCTAGGATTCTGTGCTCCTGAGCAGGAAAGTTGTTGGAGCATCACCTTCACCCAAACCCCCCCCACCCTGCCCGCCGGCCCTGGCACCGCCCGCTCCGTTCCCCCCGGTGCTGGCACGGCCCCAGACCCTGGATTCGTGTCCCTTTCTGTGCCCAGACACCCGCCAGGGCTTCTGCTTCACGGAGGTGCTGCAGACCATGTGCCAGATGTCCTCCACCAACCGCAACCTGGTCACCAAGTCCGAGTGCTGCTGCAACAGCGGGCGCAGCTGGGGCCCCCAGTGCGAGCTCTGCCCCCTGCCCGGCACTGCCCACTACAAGAAGATGTGTCCCCACGGCCCCGGGTACTCCACGGACGGCAGAGGTGAGCGGGGCGGGGGTGGGCACGGGGACAATCCCCCTGGAGCAGGCCAGGAGCCTCTGCAGTGCTCCCTGGCGATGGAGCTCTGGCTCTCTGGGAGAATCCAGCCTGCCCTGGTGTCACGGGGCGAGGGGGAGCTTCAGACCAGCCCTGCCTTAGCCTTGGGATTTTGGCTTAATTTTAAGGAATCCCTCTGGCCTTCAAGGTCTAAGGATGGCAGATCAGGTCTATTATAAAATGAGTTATTTATTAGCAAAGGAGGTAACAGATGGGAGATCTTGATCAGAATTATTTATTACACAGTGTAAAATGAAAAGAACCGCTGGTAGATTACGGCAGAACATAAACTGTGCAGATATCGAGGTGTTAAAGCTGGCTAAAGAAATAGGATTGATCAGGAGCCAAATGTAACTTGGCATGGAAATGATGATAATTTAACAGAGTCCTTTACTCAGCCTCCATCCCTGCTCTGGGGAGGAGCCCCACACATTTCCAGGGAACGCACAGAAGATTTCTGCTTTGTGAAAATTCGGCCAAAAATCCTGTTTATCTTTCCAGCTCCCACTTTAACGGGGGGATGTTCATTGGCAGTTGGGAGCTGCCAGACCACAGTGCTAAAATAACTCTGAGACACTTGTCCTGTTTGACTTATCTGATAGCAAACACCAGATAAGCTTTTTTGGGGGAGTGAGCTGCCCTGGCACCTGAGGACAGAGCAGCTCTGGCACTGACAGCTGCCTTGAGAGGCTGATCTGGAACAGAGGCTGGACAGAGTTAAAGGAATAAAGTAGGGATTCATTAAAAGGCCTTCCAAGGATTCACCTTGGGCAGTGCAGGAGCCTGGCCAGGGCTACACCCAAGATGGACCCAGAGTCACGAGTTTTCACACTTTTATAAGTTTTGGTCCATTTCCGTATTGGGGTTCACTGTGCAATTCCAGCTCCAGGTGATGCAGTCCCACCCTCCCCGTTTGCTCTCCTCAATTCGCTGCTGTTGGCACTTTTGGGCCTGGAGCCAGGATGGTGTCCTTGGTTCTGGGGCTGGGAAAGGATTGCTCCCTGACCGAGCTGGGAGGAGAGCCCGCTGACGCTTCATACCGAGTTCAGAGTCGCACATGAGGGCAGTACAGAATCTGGAAAATATGAGAGCTAAAACTTAAGGCATCACCCTCCCTCCCTCCCTCCCTGCACAGACATCGACGAGTGCAAGGTGCTGCCCAACCTGTGCAGGAACGGGCAGTGCATCAACAGCATCGGCTCCTTCCGCTGCCACTGCCGGCTCGGCTACACCCCGGACATCACGGGCACCGCCTGCCAGGGTGAGCCGGCCGCAGCCCCGGCATCCTCGGGCTTCCCTCCCCGGTTTTTAACCCCTCCCGGAACCCGCCCTTCCCTCGGGGAGCCGCCCTCCTCCCCGGGAGCTGCGGGGCTCGGGGTGCTCCTCCCGGTTCCGTGGTCCTCTGCGCCTCGGAGTCCTTGTTGAACCCCTGAAAAATGAGTTCCTCGTCTCCCCGAAGCCGGGAGTCACAGGGACTGGCAGGCACTGGGATCCTGAGCTGAAATCCGGGAGCTGCCAGCCCCACCCCAGGCAGCACAGCGGGTTCCAGCCGGCCTGAGCGCCGTGCTGGAATCCAGGTGTTGGCATAGCAGGCACCTCTGGAATCGCACCTCGCCCTCTGCAGGATTCGTCCCAGATTTGCTGTGCTGGCTCAAACTGAGCTGCTCCCCCCGAAGCCCTTGGCTCCGCTCTCCTGCTTCCTGGAGAGTGAAAACGGGGTGTTTACCCAGGAGTGCCAGAATCCGTGGGGATATCTCACCCCTGAGCCACAAAACCTGGGATCACCTTGTGCTCAGGAGCCCCTGAGCGGGCTGGGAGGTCCAAGGGGAGGAGGGGACCCCTCCCAGCAGCACAACCTGATGTGTTTTGTCCCTGGAGTGCAGATCTGGACGAGTGTAACCAGTCCCCGAAGCCCTGCAACTTCATCTGCAAGAACACCGAGGGCAGCTACCAGTGCTCCTGCCCCCGGGGGTACATCCTGCAGGAGGACGGCAAAATCTGCAAAGGTGCGGAGCCAGGAGCAGCAGCAGGGAGCTGCGTCCCCCTGGCAGCCGGGGGACAGGGGACAGGGCAGCCGGACACGGGAAAACGGCAGCAGAAGGATGTGGGAAAAGGTGCCACGCTGGGCTGGTGCGTGGGGGTTTCACCCTTCCACACTCCAGATGTGTCTCATCAGGGAAAAAGCGCTCCTGGCCCTTTCCTGGAGACTGCTCAGCACGTCCGGGGAGCTTAGAGCTGTCCCCTCCAGGCTGTGCCTGGATTGTCACCAGCCAGGCTGGGAGGAGCCTGGCCCGAGGATCTGGGAGAGCCTGGGACTTGTGAATTGCAGGAGAGGCAGGGAAACATCCCTGATCTTCCAGATGTGTCTGTGTTAACGCTGAGGTGGGGAGAGGTTTGTTCCTCTCCTGCGAGAGCCTCAGGGGTGCTGTTCCTGGGCTGGTCCTGTGCATCCACAGGGACACTGAGGTGTCACAGCCTCAGTGGGATAAACTGAGACCTTCTCCTTGTCCCCTCAGACTTGGACGAGTGTTCCACCAAGCAGCACAACTGCCAGTTCCTCTGTGTCAACGTCATCGGGGGCTTCAACTGCAAGTGCCCCCCTGGCTTCACCCAGCACCACTCGTCCTGCATTGGTGAGAGCAGAATTCCTGCCCTGCACATTCCCACGGAGCAGCTCCGGCTCGGGAAAGGCTCCCCAGCCCCCAGACTCTGGCTCTAAAGCCCTGCCCCTCTCCTGTCACCCTGGCAGCGCCTGCACCGTCCCTCTGCTGCCGAGCCTGGGCTCAGCCCCACCCTCTGAGGTGGCCGCAGGGCCAGGGATGGACTTTCAGGTTGTCAGGGACGGATTTCCAGGTGACCCCTCCTGGTGTTTTGCAGACAACAACGAGTGCACAGCTCAGCCC
>WAAG01082820.1:154412-167811 GCA_013390105.1 Tichodroma muraria
TGGAATATCCACACCAATGTCCCTGGAATATCCACACCAATATCCTTGGAATATCCACACCATCCTCCCTGGAATATCCACACCAATATCCTTGGAATATCCACACCAATGTCCCTGGAATATCCACACCAATGTCCCTGGAATATCCACACCAACCTCCCTGGAATATCCACACCAATATCCTTGGAATATCCACACCAATATCCTTGGAATATCCACACCAACCTCCCTGGAATATCCACACCAATGTCCCTGGAATATCCACACCAACCTCCCTGGAATATCCACACCAATATCCTTGGAATATCCACACCAATGTCCCTGGAATATCCACACCAATATGCCTGGAATATCCACACCAATAACCCTGGAATGTCCACCCAAAAGTCTCCTTGCAGCATCCTGGAGCCTGAATTCAGACTCCAGAAAATTCAGGCTCCAGGAAAAAAGCCCAGAATCTCCCTGGGAGAGCTCAGGACTCCCCTGCCCTCCCTGGCAGTGATATCCAATATCCAATATCCGTGGGGAAGGCACAGCAATCCCAAGGCCACTGCTGATCCTGTCCCCAAGTGCCACATCCACGAGATTTTAAATCCATCAAGGAATGGGGATTCCACCCCTGCACAGCCCTTTCCATGGAGGAATTCTTCCAATATTCAGCCTAAACCTCTCTTCGTTCTCCCCATGGACATATTGGGGTAAAAAATTCCCCTTTGTGCTGCTCAGGACAGGATAAATCCTGGATCTGGAGATGCCCAGCTGGCTCAGGTCCCAAATCCAGGGAGGAACAGGCACAGTCAGGACAGGAGAGAAAAATTCCTGCTAATTGGCAACCCTGGGATTATTTATTTATATATTATCAATACAAATTATATATTTATATAGTTGGTATATTAAATATTATTTATCCCGGAGTATTCACGATGAAGGATTTATTCCCTTTTGGGATGTGTTGCCTTTTCACCATTGTGGGAAGAACCAGAACAGGTTCCCAGAGCAGCTGTGGCTGCTCCATCCCTGGAAGTGTCCAAGGCCAGGCTGGAGCACCCTGGGGTGGGGGAATTGGATGGAATTGGATGGAATTGGATGGAACTGGACGAGCTTTGAGGCCTTCCCAGCCCAGCCCATTCCATGACTCTGGATTTCCTGGGAATTTGGAGCAGAGCCCCATCCCTGCGCTCAGGCCCCTCGAAGGAGGCTGCTGTTATTTCAGGAACAGTTGATGGAGTTTTATTAAGATTTTATTCCTGTTCCCTTAGTAACTCAAAAGACACAGGCGAGGAAATTGCTTAATAAGGACAGAGCTCACAAAGGAACAGGATCGCTGTCAACAACTCCGGGAGGCTGTGCCCAGGTTTTTCTGGGAATCAGGCACGAATTAAATGTCAATTTGGGAACCGCAAATACCTAATGAGGTGCTTTTTGAGAACAAAGGAGGGAGTCAGCGCGGGGCCAGGCAGGATCCGGGAGTGGTCCGGGTGGGATGCGGCGGGATCCGGGTGTGCCGTGGAAGGACCTTAAAGCCCGTCCAGAGCCGACCCCGACACCTTCCACCCTTCCCGGGAGCTCCAAGCCCCGTCCAACCCGGCCTTGGGCACCTCCAGGGACGGGGCAGCCACAGCTCCTCTGGGAATCCCACCCCGGCCCCTCCCCGCCCTCATCCCAAAAAATTCCTCCCTCATTCCCACCCTGAATCTCTCCTCTTCTCCCTTTACCCCATTACCCCACCCTCATCTTGCTCCTAAGTGAAGCATTGGAAAATCTCCCTGGAGCGTTTTTTCCATGAATTTTTGGTGCCTGAGCTCCTCAAAGGTGGGGAAAGGCTTCTCTTGCGGGGCCGTGGGGGTCCCTCCCTCCTCCCCTTCACCTCCAGGGCAGCGGGTCCGGGGGTCCGAGCTGTGTCCAGCGGGATGGGGGCAGCTCCGTGCCCCTCCGGACGCTCCGGTGCTCCCCCCGCAGCTCCTGGAGCAGCTGGAATCTCTGCATTGCCTTTTCCAGTAAACGCTGCCGCTGGGACGGGCCCTGGCTGCCTCTGGAGCACATCCAGGGGCTCTGCCAGGGAGCCCTGAACTCCCGACGGGATCAAGCCCCGAGCACGGAGCTGCCCCCAGTCCCCGGGGGCCTGTGCCCCACTCAAAGCGGGGTGTGGAGCTCCTGGAGGGCACAGGGCTGTTCCCACAGTTTTATGGGAGCAGACAGGGCTGCCACAATCCCGCTTTTCCCCTCTTCTTGCTGTGCATCCCAGAGCTGTGTTATCCCTGGAAATCTGCTCCTGCCTGGGCCGCGGCTCAGGGCTGCCCCAAGGGCTTCTGCTCTGCCCTGCCCCAGCAGAGCCAGGCCCAGCAGGAATAAAGGCGTTCCCCATGCCAGGAATCCGACCCCTGGGATCCCCTGGGATCCCCTGGGATCCACCTCCCCTTCCCAGCTTCCCTGTTATTCCCCGCCAGGGACAGACCCTTCTTCCCCCCGGCATTCCACACTGTCCATGCCCGGGGGAGGCTGAGCCCCCCTCCAGCTCCTGCCTGGCTCTTCCCGACGCTCCAATGGATCCATCCCACCCTGGAGAACCCGGCAAAGGCAGGACCAGGGAGTGCCGGCCCTTCCCGAGGGTCCAGCAGGATCCAGGGGCTCCCTCCCAGCCCCTCTCCTGGACAAAGGGATTCAGGATCCAGGAGAGATCCTGCCCGAGGAGAATCCTGAGCCTCGCCAGGATTCCTTGGGTGGCTGGTGTCCCCTCACATTCCAAACCCTGCTCCCAGGATCTCCTCCAGCTCGGCAGTTTCCTGCTGGAGCAGCCTGTGGATAACGGGAAGGGCTCCAGCACCTCTCCCAAGGCACGGAGATGCCGTGGGTGGCCTCTCCCGAGCTGGAATCCTGCCTAGACCCAGCAGCTCGGGGGAGATGGACCCTGGATCCGGGGAGATCCGGGCGGATCAGCCCCGCGGAATGTCCGGGATGTCCCATCCCGCTCGGGAGAATCGGGAGCAGCCGAGGGGAAGGCTCAGCCCAGCCCCAGCCAAGCAGGGATGGATTTCCTCAAATCCCAGGCTCTGAGACCCCTGATCCTCCCAGAGACCCTTCTCCCAAACCGATCCAACCCCCAGGAAAGGCTCTTCCCGCCCCAAATCCCGGCCTCCTGCCCTCTCCACCCAGCCTGGACAGCGGCACGGGAACATTTCCCGGCTCCCAGCCCCTGAGCCCACCCGGCAGCGCGGGGCTGGGGGTCCCGGCAGGGAACCCCGCTCCAGCGCCAGCTCTGCTCCCTGGGGATGCGGTACCTGGCTGCGCGGGGATCCCGGCTCCAGCCCCGGCCATCCCGAGGCTCCCGGAGCGCCCGGGCAGCGGCTGCGCTCGCTCCCGCTGGAGCGGGTTCCTATGGCGATGCGGAATCAATTAGAATAAAAGGTGGAGCGCAGCAATTGGAGCCGGGAGAAGTTTCCTGAGGCGCCTGCCTGGGAAAGCCAGACCGTGGGAGTGCTCGGGGCTGGGGGCTGAGCTGCGCCCCCCGCCCCGGCTCCGCATCCCTGTGCTCCCAAAACCCCCCTCTGATCCTCCGGGAAGCACCTGCATCCCCAAAACCTCCACACTGAGCCCTGGAAGCTCCTGCAGCCCCCGTGCTCCCCAAATCCCCGCTGATCCCTGGAAGCTCCTGCAGCCCTCTCCCCCGAGATCCAGCAGTGTCCCCGGCGTGTCCGTGTCTGCCCAGGGGGCTCCCGGGCTGGCACAGCCCCCCCTGCTCGTGGCACTCAGACCAGGATGGCCTCAGGGACACGCTGGGGTCACACCTGGCAGCACCCGGGCACCTTCCCGCCCCAGGATCCGCAGGGATGCAGCTTCTTGGGATGCCAAGGCATCTCCAGTGCCCCTTTCCTACAGGGAAAATTCCTTGGAAATAGCCACGTGTTTTCCAGCTCTATCCAGCTCGGTTCTGGTGGATTTGGTGTTTCTGGGAGGTGCCCACGGGGAGTTTTCCACACTCCAGCAGTGCCAGGAACGCTCGGTGCCCAGGGCACAGGGCAGCCTCAGCAGGGGCAAATTAAAATTGCTTTGCTCGTCCTCAGTACCTGGCAGGGCTGGGAGGGGATGGATGAACAATTCCTGAAGGTCTCCTTCCCACCTGCTCCTGCAGGAGCCACGGGAGCCTGCTGTGGCTGCCCTGGCAGTTCCCACAGTTCCTCTGGAGAAATCCATCCTCCACCCCCATTCCCAAATCCCAAAGGTGGCCAGGGGTCCCTCAGTGCCTCCCCCTCCATCCATCCATCCATCCCTCCATCCATCCCCTGGGTCCCTGGAAGTGTCCCAGGCCAGGCTGGACAGGGCTTGGACCACCCTGGGACAGTGGGAGGTGTCCCTTCCAACCCAAGCCATTCTGGGATTCTTCGCTTTAATTCAAGTTTAATTTCAAGACTTTTGTCTCGAAATTCCTCTGCCTCTTCCGAAGCCCCCGGTGAAGAGCCCCTGCCTGTGGGAACTGCCGTGTGGAGCTTCCCACTCTGCCCTCTCTCCTTGGAAGGCTGTCAGAGCTGGAAGAGGTCCTCGAGCTGAGGAGCTGCTCCTCTGACAACACAAAAACCTGGATGCTCCTCAGGGGAACTCGGGACAGAGGTGCCCTGAGGCACAGGGACGGCTCTGGCCTTCAGGAATATCAATCCCAGCCGAGCCTCAGAGCAGGGATTTGGAGCTGCAGCCTCGCAGCAGCCGTGGGGGGATCCGGGGTTTGGGGGATGCTGAGGAAATTCCAGGTGGAGACGGGAAGGGAGCTGGTTCCTCCCGGATAATGAGATGAGGTTCAGCCCTTGCACTACCCCACCATTCCGCCCTGCGCTTTGGGGAGAGGAAAATCCCAGAGTTTCTCTAATCAGAGCTCCCTTCCTATGAAACGCCATAAATCTCCGGCAGGATCTGAGCCCTTTTTAGTGCTGACAAAGGGATCTGTGGAAGCCCGCAGTGGCTGCTCTGGGTACAGCCCTGTGGCACCGAGTGACTGTTCCTGCTTGGAGGACAATCCCACACTTGGCTGCTCCGGTTCCAGGCAAAAAAACATTGCCCGTGGCTGGGGGAAAACCATTTGTGATTCCTGCAGGTTCCAGCCGTGGAAGGTTGGATTTAACTGCCGATGGAAATGAAAGAAAATCACCTTGGACTTATTGGGAGCCTGGGCGGCTGCAGGACTCCATGGAAAGGGTGGAGAGGCCTTGGAAGGGGCTGGATTCCCACTCCTGCAGGGGTTGAAAGCCGTGGGGATGTGGCACTTGGGGACAGGGGTGGCCCTGGCAGTGCCGGGAATGGTTGGGCTCGATGGTCTTGGAGGTTTTATCCAACCCTAAAATTCCACACTTACTCTGGATGACACGGAAGCCTCCCGGAGCCGCTGTCACGGGTGGGGCAGGGGCAGCTCCCACCCCCTTTCCTTCCGAGGGGGACCCGATGTCCCTTCCCGAGGGCTGAGGCCTCATTCCCGACATTTCCCGCCGTGCCGGGTGGCCCTGAGCGAGGAGTGTCCTGTCCTGTCCTTTCCAGGCTCCCCTGCTCAAGCAGAGAATTCCAGCTCGCTGCCCCTTCCCGAGCCCAGCCCTGCAGAGCCCTCCTGGGCAGCTGAGGGATGTTCCACACCTGAGCTGTTCCCTGCTCCCTGCAGGGGCTGGGAGCTCTCCCTGCACAGAATCCCGGCCCCAGCAGCTTCCCTGAGCCCCTGGGGAGAGGGGAAGAGGGGAATCCTGGCCCTTTGGATGCTCCAAGGAGGAAAAGAGGAAAAGGAAAGAGGTCCTGGGGCAGGAATTTCCAGGGTCAGGCAAACCCAGGGAGGAAACCCGAATTCCTGGGGAGCCCTGAGGTCTCCCCGGACAGGAATCGGGAGCTGCAGCCAGGGAACAACCAACTTCCCAACCAAATTCCTACAGCTTTCCATCAAAGCCAGCCTTTCCTGGTGGAGCCGGAGAGGTTTGTGACACCAAAAAGAGGGGAGCGGCAGGGGGTCAGTCCTGTGCGGGGACAGGCAGCTCCGGGGACACGGTGACACCAGCAGGGCCCAGCAGCCACCCCAGGAGAGGCTTCGGCAGCTCCAGAGCCACAAACATTCCCTGATCCCTCTTTCCATCCACGGATCAGCGGCAGGAAATTCCCAGTCCCTGTCCCCTCCTCCTGCTCTGGTCCTGTCACCCCCAGCCCCTCTCCAGAGCCCAGGGAGGAGCATCCCAGGCTCCCAACAGGGATTTTGATGCCAGCCCAGGTGACCCAGAGACCTCGGGCCACAAATTGTGTTGGCAATTCCAGTGGGACACATAAATCTGCTCCGTAACTCCTGCGGAGAATCTCCGGATAACGAGAGCATCCCATGGGCCGGCTCCTCCTGAAAGAATTTGTCACCATCCATAAATTGCTGGGAGATTTATTCCTGCCAGCCCTAAAAGTGCACACAAAGTAATGGGATTTGTCCAAATCCTTTAACAGGCTGTTCCCCTTGATTTAAAGGCTGTTGAAGTGTCTTTATTTTCTTAGCACATTATTAATTCACATTCTGGCTCCGAGATGCCTCCAGAGCCGGTGATTTGGGAATAAGAGCAGGAAAGGGCAGCTGGAAGGGCTTAGGCAACGAAAAACCAGCTCAGGGTAACTCCAGGCTGGGAATAAGCAAAGGTTATCCGTGCCTGGAGCTCTCCACGGAACGGCCACGCTCAGCTCCAGAGCTCCCAGGGCTCTGCACACAAATATGGAAATGATTCCCTGTTCCCAACCCTTGGAATTGCAATCCCAGCTCCACAGCTGGGGCAACGCTCTCTGAAACTCTGGAAAATGTCAGCTCCAGCCCCTCCCGAGGGTTTCCAGCTTTCCCAAGGCCCCTGCCCTGCCCGGGCAGTTTAAGGGATGTTTCCCTCAGGGTGGGGTCTCGGAGCCAAGTTCAGGATTTCCTGGAGTCACAAACCGTGGGGACACCTCAAAGCTCCCGGCTCCAGGATCCACCCCCGCGGATCAAAACCTGGGCAAGGCTTATCCCGGTGCCACTCCCGGCTCATCCCGGTGCCACTCCCGGCCCAGCCCGGTTCCGTTCCCAGCCCAGCCCGCGGCTCCCGGCTCGCTGGCCGGCTCCGGTTGCCATGGCACCGGGATGTCCCCGCACTGCTCTGACATTCCCCGCAAGGTTGCGGCTCCCCGGTCCCGGTGCTCCCGAGCCTGGCGCGGCTCCCGGCTGGAGTCGGGCTGGGATCGTGTCCGTGCCTCTCCCGAGCACAGCTCGCCGTGGGATCGCTGCCGCTTCCCGCAGCGGAGGGAATGTTTTCCTCCTGAAATCCCTGATTCACATTCTCATTTCAATAGCATCATCCCCCGGGTTTATCTGGGAATCTTCCAGGATCAGGGAGCTGCCGGATTTAAAGGCTCGACCTGGCCCCTCCCAGGATCGGAGCTGGAGGGAATCGCTTCCAGAATCGTGGAATGGTTTGGGTCGGAAGGACCTAAAAACCCATCCAGTGCCACGGGCAGGGACACTTTCCACTGTCCCCAGCCCCATCCAGCCTGGCCTTGGGCACTTCCAGGGGTGGGGACTCCACCTGTCCGAGGGCTGGACAATCCTTTCCATGGAGAAACTTTCCCAATATACAATTTAAACCTTCCCTGGCACAACTCCAGGCCGTTCCCTCTTGTCCTGTTGTTCCCTGGGAGCAGATCCCAATTTCCCCCTGGCTCCTCCTGTCGGGAATTGTGGAATATTTATAAATACAGCCTCATTCCAAATGCCCAGATCCAGCCCCAAAAGCACCTGGACATTCCAAACTCCTCCAAACCCACTCAAGCGAGGCCATGGCCTGGGAAGGGGGACAGGACTCAAACCCGGGCGTTTCCCACGGGCGGCCTGCGCTGCCTCATTTTGTGTTAATTTGCATTTTTCCTGGTTTTTATGAGCCGCTGGGGCAGCACAAGGCTTCCCTCAGCCCAAATCCAGGGATAGGTTTACAGGAAATCAGCCTGGAAAACAGGGAGGGTGTTTCTGCTGTGTGCAAACAACCCCAGAAATGCTGAGTAATTCCTGGAGCATGGGAAGCAATCATTACTTTTAATTACCAATTAAATGACTCGGTAATTTCTCGCATTCAAGCAGCAACGGAACTGCAAACAATGCCAGGCAAATCGGGTCTTTAGCATTTAATTACCGGGCTCTGCCATGAATTATTGAGCAAATGGGCAAAGATTCAGCTCCCAAGAACTCCGGTGCTGTAATTAAGGGATTTTTAATCATTCCTAGGTCGGAGTGGCTGTTTGGAGCCGCCCTCCACGTGCACCAACACCCAGAGCAGCGGCCGAGGCTTTGTGTGGATCACGGAGCTGAATTCCCCCAAAATAATCCCGGCTGGAAACACACACGAGTGGGATCATCAATCCCAGCCTGTCCAGCTCCGTTCCTGCCACAGAATTCCAGCCTGGGTTGGGTTGGCGGGACCTTAAATCCCACCCAGTGCCACTCCCGGGCACCTCCCGCTGTCCCCGGGTGCTCCAAGCCCCATAAATCCTGGATTGGGAGGCGGCAAAGGCTGAGCAGAGGGAACACTCCCGAACTGCACTCCGTCACCTGGAAAGGCCCAAGCCGGGGCTCAGCCGGGTCCGGATCCAGAGCTCCTGCTGAGCAGCCGAGGATCCCAGCCCTGCCCCGGCTCCCAGACCGCCCCCCCGGAGGCAACGATCCCATCCATCCATTCCAGCGGGGACAGCCATGGCTCCGAGCCCCGAGCGGCTCCTGCCAAGCGTGGAAGGTGGTGGGAGGAGGAGGGAAGAGCAGCCAGGGAAAGGCAGGGCTGGAGGGGCCCGGCACGGCCAGAGCTTTCCCTGCCCCGGGAATGCCGAGTGCTCCCCGACCCAGCGTCCCCACAGCACCGTAAATCCAAGGGAAAATGGACTTTCCAAGGGCCAGCACGGGCTGACTGTTGTCATCAAGGAATTCCAGAGGAAACAAGAACGAACCCCCTGCCTCGTGAATTCTCTGGAATTATTCTGCCCCTCCACCCACCCCGTTCAGAGGCAAACGGGAGCAGGAGAGGGAGGAGAAGAGGGAAAGCAAAGCCTTGCTGGATTTGGTCCATGTCCTTCCCAAAGCACGACAAGTGTCCCAGCCTCTCTCCCTGGGGAGCGTTTTAACCTGGAGAACCTCCCTGCATCCCTCATGCCTTCCATCCCTGCGTCCCTCCAGGCCTTGCAGGACCGAGCAGGAGACCTGAGGAGCTGAGGGGCCTCCAGCAGCACCCCCGGAGCAGAGCTGCTCCTCCTCCTCCTCCTCCTTTCCTTCCTCCTCCTCCTCCCCCGCAGTGCCAAAGCCTCTCCCGTCACTGAGATGAGCTGATAAAAATGCAGATCGATCGCGGGGCCAGGGCTCGGCTCCCGGAAATCGATGCCTTTCCCATGCTGCGAACTCCCGGTGATTTTATCCACCCTCGGGGGGGCCCGGAGCTGCAGGGAGCCGGGGGATCCCATTCCTGCTTCCCTCGGGAAAGGTCCTGATCACATCTGGCCTCGGCCACAGTTCCCAGCGTTTGGAGCAAACCAGGCAGGGAAAGGACCTGGGAGCTGCTGGTGGATCCAAGGGCTGCCCTGAGCTTCTTGGGGCTCCCCAGATCCAGACTCTGCTCCAGGGATACGCTGGGGGCGGGCACAGCTGCGGGATGGACAAGGTTAGGGAAACCAGGAATGGCCACAGACCCAGCAAGGTCCCGGATCCCAGCAAGGTCCCGGATCCCAGCAAGGTCCCGGATCCCAGCAAGGTCCCTCTGGCCCGTCCCCATCTCTCACCTCAGCCAGAGGCTCCTCCATGGCTCCCCAGGGCCAGGAATGGCTGGGCTGGGTTGGGATGAGTGGCACGCACGGGATGGAGCGGGAGGGAAGGAGCACCCCCAGAACCGGGCCCCAAATCCTCTCATCCCACTGCTGGGTCCCTTCCCGCTCCCCCTGTGCCCGGCAGGGACACACAGGGCCAGGATTGTCCATCTGCAGCTGGAACCCCCAGTCCTGCCCGGGGGATCCGTGCCCCACCCGGCCCCTGCTCTGGGCTGCAGCTCCCGTGGATCCAGGCTCCGGCGCCGTGCCAGGATCCCAGGCTGTCCCGCCTGTCCCCACCCCGTGCCAGGACACTTTGTGCCATCCCAGTGCCAAGCGCTCTCCATCACTGCCTGATTTGTTTCCCTGCCATGCCCCAGTGGAGAGAGGCATTCCTGGAAGCACCTTGGCAGCCGAGCCGGGCGGCTGCTCCGGCCTTGGCGCCGCTGCTCCGGCTGGAATCCCAGCCCAGGGACACCGGGGCCGTGTCTGCCCCGAGCCTGGCACCGCCAGGGCAGACTGGAGTTCCCTTGGGGACAAGGTTCCCTCCCTGCTGCTCTCAGGGAATGTTCCTGATCCCCCTGTCCTGCAGAGCTCCAGAGAATCCATGTGTTTATTCCAACCCTTGCCCCTGGCAGCAGCTCCAGCCCCAACCCCCTCCTTTCCTGGAGGAGCCTTGGGCTCATCCCACGCACTCGACCTGGAAAGGAGAGGATCCCAGGGATGGAGCAGCTCCATGGGACCCTCCTCCCACAGGAGACAGAGCATCCCCCTGATCTCCCCTTCCCGGGAGCATGCCCAGCCCGGGAGCCCATCCCGATCCCTGCGGGGATGCTCCAAGCTGCCAACGCCCAGCGGAGAATCCAGGGAGAAGGGAGTGCCCAGCTCCATCCAGGTGTTCCCTCATCCCTCAGTCCTTGGAAGGCTCAGGCAGCTGCTGGGGACACGTGGCCCATCCCCAGTGGTGGCTTGGATCTGGATCCCAGCGTGGGATGCTCCAGGCAGGGATGGAGGAATGCAAGGAGAGCGTTACAAAACACGAGCCCTTGGAGCAGGGAAGGGAATTTGGCCGGCACCGCTCACCCTTCCAGGCCTTAATCCCTTCGTTAGCACAGCCCGGCACAATTAAAGACAAACTCCCAGCCCTGCAATGCAGAGGGGCTGCGGGAGATCCCGGGAATCCAGGCTCCGGAGTCTCCGGGCTGAGGAGCCCTTCCCACCCCGGGCAGCTCCGTGGGGCCCATCCAAGGATTTTCCAGCTGAATTCCATGAGCTGGCACCGCATCCAGAGCCCTCCCATCCCAGAGGATTCCCCATCCCCCCGGCTGGGAGCCCAAGGGCAGCGGGAACGTGGACACCGTGAGGCTGGCATGGCAAAGCCACCTCTGCTCGCACAGGGACACCGCAGGGGGAATTGGGGGATCAGGGAATGGGCTGGGAGGGAACCTGGAGGTCAGGGACACCTCCCACTGTCCCAAGGTGCTCCAAGCCCCATCCAGCCTGGCCTGCAGGGCCGTTCCAGGCTGGAAGAGGATCCAGTAACTCCTGCCCTTTTTGGGAGCTCCAGGAGTTTGTTCCTCTCCAGGACCCCAAGCTGTTGCTCTCCCGTGGGCTCAGGGTTCTCTGCCCATCCGTGGTTATTCCTTTAATCCCGGGTTTAACGCCCCGCCCTGGGCTGCAGCCGCAGCCTAATGGCCCTTAAATTCCCCTTCAGGGAGCTCCGATCCACCAATTTGACTTTGTCGGGAGTGTTTGGAGCCAGAGCAGCTCCAGGCGCCCGCCAGCGCTTCCTTCGCGGGAGCAGCTGTTCCCAAAGCACGACTCGGGATTTACTGGCAGTTGGCAATTCCAGAGTGTTCAGCGCCACGAGCCCGAGGGTGTCACCCGCTCCTGTCACCCGCTCCTGTCACCCGTGTCAGGCGCCGGGGGAGGCGCGGAGCTGATGAGCCCCGGCTGCTGCTCCAAGCTCCGGCTTTTCCGGCAGCCGCCCACGGCCCTGCTGCTGCTCCAGCCCGGCCCGGCCCGGCAGGGGCTGGGCACGGCCCGCTCCATCCCGGGAACGCTGCCCCGGCGCCGCGGGGAGCAGCGAGCAGATTTCCCTGGCAGCGGGAGCCGCGGGGGCAGCGGGACCCGCCCGGCCGGGGCCACCTGCAACAGGTGGACGCGCCTTGGGGACAGCAGGCGCTGCTGGGTGGCCCTGGAGCTGTCCCAGGTCGTGGAATCGGGGAATTGTTTACATTGGAAAAGCCCCCCGAGATCATCGAGCCCTTTCCCAGCACTGCCCAGGCCACCGCTGACCCGTGTCCCCAAGGGCCACATCCACAGGGCTTTAAATCCCTGCAGGGATGGGGACTCGCCCAGCGCCGCTGTGCCGGTGCCTGAGCGCCTTTCCCTCTGGGGAAAATCTCCGGATATCCAGCCCAAACCCTGCCCGGCACAGCCCGAGGCCCTGGCCTCGTGTCCATCCCTCCCTCCCCGGGGATTCGCAGCTCGGGGGCTTCACCTGCGCCACTCCCGGGCAGTTTTCAGGGATGATCCCACCTCTCTCCCTTCCCCCCCTGACGCCGGGGCCCTGGGGACAGACCCCGAACACATTCCCAGGGAGCCTCCCAGGGCTGCTCAGGGAAAAACAGAGCCCGACACAAAGATCTGGGCATTGCCAGGAGCCACTGGGGCTCTGCTGCCACAGGCAACCAGGCAGATCCTGCTCCCATCGCATCCCTTGGCCAGGAAAAACATTCCCAGAGCCTGTCCCACGCACAGCCCTGCCCAGGCACCACCGGAGCCACCACTGGAGTCACCTCCCCGGCTCTGGGACACATTCCTGCCCAGCTGGGATGAGGCAAAAGCCCCCCGGGAATGGCAGGAAGGAGGGGATGGCAGTCAGGTCCTGGGGAGCCCCAAACCGCCGCCAATCCCGCACCCGGCACCGCCGGAGCTTCATCTCGTGTTCAACACGAGGCTCTGCACCAAAACTGCCTCCCGCGAGCCCAGACTTCCCGAATTCCCTCTGCCACGGGCAGGGCTCCCCGGCACTCCCGGAGAGCTCCCACGGCTCCAGCTCTTCCCGAAGGGGCTGAGAGAGAAACGCCCCCGGCCCCTCCAAGGGGCAGCTCCGTGGCTCAGCCCTTTGTCCCGGGGTTCTGCGGGATCCCCCCGGCTCCATCAGGGACCAAGCAGCTCCCAAAGTTTCCCGAAGCCGCCCTCCCCCGTCTCCCAGAGCCGGGGTGGGCACCCCCAAAGCCCCTCAGCGCCCGGGGGCTTCGGCAGCCGCCCCTTTGCTGCCCGACAGCAGACCCCGAAAACCAGCGGCTCTGCAGCAGCTGCAGGAATTCCTTGTTTTCCATTTCTTCCCCAACATGCCCATCACAGATTTTATCTAACAGCGATATTTCTTCCAAAATTCCCCTTTTTTCCCTCTCCCCCCCCACCCCGGGCTCTCACAGACCCCCGGGCGCACCCCGGCCCCGGGGATACCGCGCCTCTCCGGACCCCCCATCCCCGCAGGGAGCCCACCCGGGGCCGGGGGCAGCCGGCACCGGGAGCGGCACCGGGAGCGGCACCGGGAGCGGCATCCCCCGCATCCCGCACCGCCCCTGCG
>WAAG01082820.1:184820-203734 GCA_013390105.1 Tichodroma muraria
AGCGGGAGCCGGAGCCGGGAGCGGGAGCGGGAGCCGGAGCCGGGAGCGGGAGCGGGAGCCGGAGCCGGGAGCGGGAGCCGGGAGCGGGAGCCGGAGCCGGAGCCGGGAGCGGGAGCGGGCCCGGCCCGGCGCCACCCCGGAGCCCCTCCGTGCCCCGCACCGCATCCGCTTGTGTTGGCAAAAGCGTTTCCTGCAGGAAAAGGGGAAATCTCCCCCCTCTCACCTGCAGCAGGTGTTATCCCTTACACCTGCCTGGGCCAGACGCGCCCACAGGAGAGAAAAACGAGGGGTTTAACCCCATTTGCAGCTCAGGGCTTCCCACTGGCACCAGCAGGAGCCGGGGTACATTTTTTTAAAGCAGCACTGCCACTGGGGAAAAACCTCGAGCTGGGACTGCCCATGGATTGGGTGGGATCCAGGAGAGGGAAGATCCTGCAGCCTTGGAGACACCTTAAAGAGATTCTGTCAGAAACCAAGAGGAACACTGGATTCTTTAGACAAACTGGAGCTTGCTGGGCAAATTAAAGGATGCTGCGAGTGAAATCTTGAACTTGCATTTATTATCAAAGTCAGACTGTTTACATCTGTCAGGTCAACGAGATGCCACAACTACAAAAAAAGATTGTGCACATGGCAGTTCCAATGCAAAAAACCAGTAAAACGGGACTCCCTCGGTTAAAAAAAGGACTTAAAATTACTCCAGAAAGCAACCGGGTTGGGCTGAACAGCTTTACATCCAGTCAGGAGGGGCGGGCAGGAGGCGCGGGCGGGGCCCTAGGCGTTGCGGTCGATCCGCACGTCGATCTCGCGGCCGCGCAGCTGCAGCCCGTTCATCATGCGGCACGCGCGCTCCGCCACCTCCGGCGACTCGAACCGCACCACGCCGCAGCCCTTGGACTTCCCGTTCTCCATCTTGATGTCGGCGTAGAGCACGTGGCCTGGGCACAGAGCAGGGTGAGCCCAGAGAGCTCCAGCCAACCCCAGTTCTGCACCTCAGGGGCTGCTCCCCAACCCTGGCTCTGGCACTCTCCATCCAACCCCAAATCTCCACCTCAAGGACTGCTCCCCACCCTGCCTTTGGAGGGCCTGCCTGAGGTGTTGTTTGACAGGAGGTGGATTTATCCCAGCTCAAGCAGCAGCACCAGGATGTGGAAGGAGCACAGCAGGAGCCCTGTCTGGAATGGCAAGCTCCAGCTCACAGCCGAGGCTGGCCTTGGCTCCCATGGAATCATGGGCTAGGAGGAACACCTCCTGCTCTCCCAGGCTGCTCCAAGCCCCATACAGCCCAGCCTTGGCACTGCCAGGGATCCAGGGGCAGCCACAGCTGCCCTGGGAATTCCATTCCAGGGCCTCCCCACCCTCCCATCCAGGAATTCCTTCCCAATATCCCATCTGACCCTGCCCTCTGGCCATTATTCATTCCTCAGAGCGAGGAAAACAACTCACCACATTCATTGAATTTATCTTTCAGCATTTTCCATGTAAAATCAAAAGGCAACTGTGGGAAGGGAGGAACAAACCATTACTGAGGCTCTGCTGAACGACCTGCAGGCACCCCCAGCCCCCCAAAACCAGAACCCATCCCAGGACATCCACTGCCATAAAACCATGGGACCGTGGTCAGTCAGGAGCTCTTCTCCTGGTAAGGAAATGGCTCCAACTCCCCTCAAAATGTGGCAGCATCCAGTATTAGACATTGTGATTGGAAACAGAGCATGGATGAGGATCAGTGACACATGGGTGACAATGAATGCTATGGGTAGGAAAAAAGGAAAGGGCAGGAGCGGGGAAAGGGGGGAGCACAAAAAGGAGAAGGAAAAAGGGGTACTCACATTTCTCACAAATATCTGACAGGCTTTCCGGGCCACCCCGGCTGCAGGGCCGCCGGCTCCTCCCAGGGACCCTGCAAAATTCCCTGCAAAGTTGCCCCGCTCCATGTCCATGGGCCGCTCGAAGTTGCTGCCCATGGCCAGCCCCATGCGCTCGATCCCTGCCCCCATGCCCTGCCCCATGGGCGGCCCCATCCTCTCCATGTTGGTGGCCCCGATGCGCTCCAGGCCCATCCTGTCCATGGGGGCGGCTCCCATCCTCTCTATCCCGATCCTGTCCATGGGCGGGCCCCCGATGCGCTCCAGCCCCGCGGGCATCCTCTCTATCACCTGCCCCATGCCCGTGCCCATCCCGGCGGGCACCATGCGCTCCAGGCCGATGCCCATCCTATCCATGCCCGCGCCCATGCGCTCCACGCCGGAGCCCATCCTGTCCATGGCGCCGCCCACGCGCTCGATGGCGGCGCCCATGCGCTCGATGCCGAAGCCGATGCCGGAGCCCATGCGCTCCATGCCGGAGCCCATGCGCTCCATGCCCGGCCCCATGCGCTCCAGGTTGGGGGCCAGGTGGTCGATGCCCAGCGGGGCCATGCGCTCCATGCCCGAGCCCATCCGCTCCACGTTGGAGCCCATGCGGTCCAGCACCAGCCCCATCCTGTCTATCTCCGAGCCCACCCGCTCCATCCCGTGGCCCATCCCGGCCGGGATCCGCTCGATCCCCGAGCCCATCCGATCGATGCCAGGGGCCATCCTCTCGATGCCGGGAATGCTGGCGTTCCCACCACCTGCAACACAACACAGGATCAGCAACGGCGCGGCGGCGCGGAGCCCGAGCAGCTGCTCGCTCTGCTGGGATGAATTCCCAGCACCCAGAGCTCCCTCACTCCAGGGCTCTGCGCCTGCGGGATGAGGCAAACTCAGATGCGCAGGCCAGATCCCCCCTGCAGAGCTGCCCCAGCCCTGGGACCCCAAAATAAGGACAGGGAGCTGCTGGAGAGAGTCCAGAGGAGGCCCTGGAGCTGCTGCAAGGAGCCAGGGAAAGCTGGGGGTGCTTGCCTGGAGAAGCTCCAGGGAGAGCTCAGAGCCCCTTGCAGGGCTTAAAGGGGCTCCAGAGAGAGACTAGGGACAAGGAGATGGAGGGACAGGACACAGGGAATGGTTCCCTTGATTCTGAATGTTGTGATTTGGTCATCAAACCAAATTAAATCTGGAAATTGACAGGGGAGCTCTGCCTGCTTGGAGAGGTTTGGGTTCAGCTTTGCTCCAGAAATTCTGCAGTTTCACTACTGAGATTGTCCAGCATTTCCAGGGAATGTGTTTGGAAGTTAAATGTGATAACAGGCAGTGGGAGAAGCAGGGTTTTGTTGTCACTGACAAAAATTAACTACTTTTAATTGTTAAAATTAAAGCATTTAATTTTAACAATTAGCATTTGTTGAGCAGCACGTAAAAGCCAGACAGCAAATACCCACAGCATATCTAAAATCTGGGTTTATCTGTATCACCACCATAATATTTGTAAGCAGTTCAGGGATGAAAAGCAGGCAGGAAATGGATCTCATCTATGGCACTCACCTATTCCCCTCTCCAAGGTCTCTCCAAAACTGCGGGACATTCCCATCTCATTTCTTCCAAACTCCCTCTCGAATCCCCCTCCCATGGCCCGATCCATCTCTGGAAAGAGGAAGGTGGAGAAGTTTGCAGGGGGTTTTATGACCCCTGAGAGAATGTTTTACCACAGGAATTGTTTTGAAGATTCACAGAACAGGAAAGTTTTTGTGATTTTCTCCTGATCCTTTTGTCATGGCTTCAGGAGCCAAAAGCCCCAAGGAAAAGCAGGATTTACCCCAAACACATGGGAGGCTCTGGGGACTGGGCAGAGACACAATCTTTCTGATTAAACCCTGCAAGGTACCATCAACAAATCACTGGGTTTGTGCAGCTCAGAGCCCACGAGGGACTTGGGGACACAATGCCAGCTGGAAAAGCCCCAAGTTATTCCCAAAAAACTGAGAAGAGGCTTCTGGAAAGAGGGATCCCTCCCAGGGAAGCCAGCAGAACACACAAAAATCCAGTGCCTACCACTCATCCTGCCCATGTTCATCCCAGCTGGGAAGCGGCCGATGTTCTCCATGCCACCGAAGGGACCTTCCATTCCTAAAAACCAGATTTTCCAGGGATTCTTTAGCAGTGCGTTCCAACTGCACACTGCACACCCAGCAGCTGCTGCCACATAACATTCCCACAAGCACGAGACAACTCCCTACCACCAGTTCCCAAAAAGGGGTCAGGATTCGGGCACAGCGTTATAAAAATCACGGAATCACAGAGCGGTCTGGGTTGGGATATCGAGGATCCAGTTCCAACCCCCAGGGATATGGCACTTCCAGATCTCCTGAGCTAAGGAAGCGCAGGTCACGTTTTATGGGATGTCCCCACCCTCCCCACACACCTGCAGCAGTCTGAACACCCAAGAAGGACCAAATTCTTGCCAAACTGGTGATGATTTCCCAGCACACAAATTCCTGCCACACACACACAGCTCAATCTGCAGGACTTTCACAAAGGCCAAGCTACGAAAAGATCAAGAACCACAGCTTACCTCCCATTTTATTCATTCCAAAGCCCATGCCTTCCATTCCCATTCCTCAAAATAAAAGAGAAAGCTTTATATAGCAGGTGTCACCCAAGAAATTCCAGCCAAAGGCTGCAGAACTCAAACCACACAACACGTCCGTGGCTTGGGCTGAAGAGCTTACATGGGATAACTCTAAGGAGATTGCAACGTTCCTGCTCAGAAAATCAAGCAGAAAAGGGGAAAAACCCACTGGCATTTCGACATGGAAAGCTGAGTGTGTGCTACTTTTTAGGTGGCTCTTTGAAACTTGTGCTATTTCAACAGATCCTCACCAAAGATTTGCAAGCCCACTAAAAGTGTTAAAAGTGAGAGATGGTTTGGAGTTTCATGGATCTTTGCAGTGTCTGCTGCTCATGCTCAAGAGTCAGAAAATGAGAGCTGTGTTTTGACCACAGTGAAAAAAAAATAAAAATGGAGCAGTTGGTTAAATTCAAGTTTCCATTATCAAGCTGAACAAAAAACTCATTTGGCTTTAACATTCCTAAGAAACTACCAACTTTTTGGGGAGGCAAACAAAGCTATCTACCTTCTACACAGCTTAAAGCTCTCATGAAACAAAAGCATAGGAGTAATCTTCTTACCTCCAGGTCCCATGTTGCCCATTCCCATGCCTTTGTTTAAATGATTTGCATCAATAGGTTGACCTCCAGGTCCTAATCCCATGCCAATACCACCAAGACCATCTGAAGAAAATATTCAGATATCAAAAAAGCCTTCTTTCCATAGTTTGACAAAGCAGCAAGTTTTATTTCTTAAGTAATTGACTTTCATTCTCCAAAAAAAGCTTGCTGTGTCCCCCCTGTGGGGTGTGTACTGAAAGCAGGGAAGTGTGGAGTAAATCAAGAGTAGATGTGTCTTGAAATAAGCTAAAAACTATCTCCAATTATTTGTTTCCATATTTAAATTTCCATCTTACTGCTGAGAAAACTTGGTTTGGAGCTGACTCCTGAAAAATAACTGGCTAGAACACTGCTTCATTTGGGCAAAGTCCTCGGCTGAGGAGGGTGGAGTGGGCAATTTGGGAGAAGATCCCCTAAACCTGTGCACAGCTCTCACCCTGGCCTGCCAATGGCTCATTGGCACCTCTGCCAGGGCTGGCCCCGTGCAGGGGAGAACCGGAGCACCAGGTGCAGCCTACGGATCAATGACAGCCACCGATGGAATTGCGAGCACACAGCCAGCCTCTCTGAGCAAACACAACACGGCATTCCCAGGCACGGATCTGAATCTTCCTGAAGGATTCCCCAGCCCAAAGAAAGAAGAAAAAGCCCTTTTTTTTTTTTCCTGAAGCAGGAGGAAAGTTCTCTGCTTGGCACAAACACCAGCTCATGGCATCCTCTGCCTGCAGGATTCCCTCGTTTCCAGCTCAGCACTGAACACAGGAGTGTTGAATCTTGTTTTAAAACAGCACAAGGTCCCCCTTCCCCGCCCCAGTAAAGGCCAAAATCCAGGCTTCCAGAGGGATTTAGGGAGTTTTACACCAAGGTAGTGGAATTGGAGCCCAATGACTTTGTCCTGAAGAGAGGAACATCCTTACAGTGATACTGCTGCTGAGGAAGGCCTTGCCAGGCACTGAAAGCTGAACTAGGGAGGGACTAATTAACCATCATTAATAATGGGCAATTTAGCAGCACACAGCAGGTCTGGTTCCCAGGAGGAAAACAGCATCTGTCTGAATTCAGAGAATCCCAGAATCCCAGACTGGTTTGGGTTGGAAGGGGCCTTAAAGCTCATCCACTCCCAGCCCCTGCCCTGGGCGGGGACCCTTCCCCAGCCCAGGCTGCTCAGGACAATTCAAAATCCATCAACAGCCCCAATTTAGCTGCACTTGAGCAAATTCAGCCTCCAGCTCTTCCAGTCCCAGCTCTTCTCTTCAGTATTCCCAGTATCTCACCCCAGCAGGGCTGAGGTTGGGAGAGGCCTTTGGAGGGCCTCAGCTCAGCCCAGGCTGCTGAGCCCAGATCACATCCACAGCTTTGGGGTATTCCCAGGGACAGAGACTCCACAGGGGCTCCGAGCAGCCCAGTCATCCTCTCAAGAATGTTTCCTTACATCCACGTGGAGTCTGTGGATCTCCAGTGCTGGCTTAGACTCCATCTTTTAGTTCATTCAAATTCCAAGTTGGAAGGAGCAGCTTGGGGCAGCCAATTATTCTGAATTTCCATCTCCTGGGTTTTGGTTGGTGCTTTCTGCATCCTGCACCTCCAACAAGAGCCTGGTTCCCTCTTCTTTCCATATTTAATACATTGGTAAGATCTCCTTTGGAAATTTGAAGGCCTGAAAGACTCCCAGGTCCTGAACTCAGCCCTTCCAATTTAAGGGAAAACATTCCATTCCCAGAGCACCATGCCTTAGAAGGAGGTGCTGACTGATTCCTTGTGTTTCCATTAAATCCCACTATTAAAGGAAGGCACTGGGATCTTGGAATTTCAATGGAGAGCTCTGGAAGCCTTGAGAAGGTGAATGTTTTAAGACAAGCTTCTGGCCATGAGCTGAAAGAAGTATCCAAAAAATCACTGAGCAGCTCTTCTTCACTATTCCCCCTTCTGAAATTATTCAGGAATTTGGATCCCAGTTTTCCAGTTTGAACCAGAGTTTTACTGGGGCTGGGACTGGTTCCCAGGTGCTGAACAGCCAAATAAAAAGCAGAAGATGTTGAATCATGCAGGGGACACTTACGAGGGAGTTGCTGGGGTCGCTCTGGAGGGAAGAAATCTCCTTTGGGAAAGGCTCGTTCATCCTAAAAGGAATTCAACGTGTTAAAAGTTGGCGAGGAAAGCAGGAAATTATTTCCTGGTTCTTAAGATTTTGAACTAAAATACAGAAATTTCAAGTTAAAGCAGTCTTGACTGTAGTTTTGATTTGTCTTTTAGCAAAATAATCCGAATTGACCTTCCCTGATTGCGTCAATTCAGTAGGCAACAGGCAAAGCACACATCTCCCCCTCTGGATTGTGATCCACCCTTGAAACCACAAATGCCCCCAAATCAGGAGTGCATTCCCAGGTCAGGAGGCAGTGGGAATGGGAATGGGGGTGTCCTCACCATTTTGACGTGCATGGGTCTGTCAAAGAGCAGCTGCCCATTGAACATCGCTGGGGGTCGTTAAGGATCCTTGTTCAAGCACTGAGGGCTCTGAGGGGAGCACAAAATCCCCTCAGAAAATCCCATCTCAGTTATCATTCACAGATTATCCCAAATCCTTCTGCCTCCTCCAAAACTAAAAAGCCTTGAAATCCAAACATACTGAACATCCAAAAAAAAAAAGGCTTTTTGAAATTAAAAATTGTTAACACATTTCTGGGTAAGATTAAGTTCACAAAGAGATACAAAATGTAACTCTTAAGTCAGCCCAAGTGTTTAAATGTTTCGTCATTCACTTTATCCATTGAAAATAGGACAAAAGAGGGAAAAGTTCTACAGCAACATCCACATTTTGAAGTGTGCCATGCCAGCAAATCCTTTGCCCAAGTCTGGCTCCCACAAGGTTTAGGGGGTGCAGCGCAGAAGGGAATCAACACTCCAACAGAAACTTTGGGAAAGGAAAGGGGGATTATTTTCCTCCTCTCCATAGCATAACCAGGAGCTGAGAGAGTAATACCTGGAATTTTATTGCTGTTTGGTTTCTAGGTAGCAAATCATTGCTCGGCCAGTGGAAGGACACAGGGACAGGAAACACCAGCTCCACCTGCCTTGGCATGGGGACTTTTCCTTTCCAAACAAATCTTTGCAGAGAATTGCATTTTAATACTGATCACAACCCAGAGACAAAAACTCATCTGGGACAGAAGTACATTTATCCACGTAGGAAAGGGAATTTCCTTTGCTAATGATCCTGAGCAAACCGCAACAATTCCTTCAAGATGGAATTTTGTCTCTGTTTCGCTTTTCCTTCCAGTTTCCACCCACTAAAACTTGACCTTCCCTGCCCTGGCAAAACCCTCCCTTGGAATACAACTCCCACTCTCCCCTGCTGGGTTTCCCGGGTTCTCTGGCCCATTCCCAGTTCGCTGCCAAGGATACAGATGGCCTGCACGGCCTCGATGGCCTGCTCGAAGGTGACCGTGCCGATGCCCCGGCTCTTGCCGTCCTTGTCCTCCAGGATGTCGGCCCGGACCACCACCCCAGCCATGCTGAACACCTCCTTCAGCTTCTTCCAGCCCACCTTGTAGTCCAGCTGGAAAACAGGGCATGGTTGGAAACGCAGGAAAGATTTCCACGAGGAAACAGCTTTAGTGGGCTCGTGTCCTTCCCTGGTATTGGCACTGAAGTCGCCAGAGAGCTGAGACAAAATCTCATCGAAGGACAGGTTTGTTCAAAAATCCCAACTAACTGACACTGTGGTACAACTTAACTGAGAAGCACAGAGAATCAACAGGACACAGAGGAACTTTTCCTGGAATTCCCAAGGCTCTTCCTCCCCCAGCTGAGGCTCCACTGCTGGATGTGCAGCAGGGGTGCCCCGCACTCACGTTGGCCACGAAGACGGTGCTGCCGAGCCGGCCGGCCTGCAGGGCGTGGATGATCTCGTTGGGGATGTTGGGGTTGTTCAGGATGCTGGGGGGGATGTTGATCATGCCGGGGCCGCCGGGGCCGGGCCCGATGCCCATCCCTCCTGCTGCCATCACCTTCTGCATGGCCCTCCTGGCGTGCTCCCCGTCGGGGTCCTGGGGGACGCACACACGCTCAGATCCCCCGTGCTCAGGGCCGGGGCTCAAACAGCACAGAGAGGAGTTCCCCTTCATCCCAGGGTATCTGCTCCCTAAGCATTCCCAGCCAACTGCTCCCCTGTCACTGCCAGCTCATTTATTTTATTTTAGCCAACACCCAGCACCCTTTGTCATTTAAACAATACTTTTATCATTGGTATCCCTCGTTATTATTCTTCCCCAGGCATTTCCCTGGTTCCCAACGTGTTTATCCATCATTAAACCGACAACAAACCCCTGTTACACCTGTTCCAAACCCTGATAAACCCCCAGTGCCACCGCAGAGGGCTCGAAATGAACTCCCAGGACTGGCTGTCAACAGCAAAGCCGCTAAAACGGAAACACATCTGAGGGATTCCAGGACAGAGCCGATTCTATGGATTTGTTGGTGGAATCCATTCATTCTGATGCAGAATTCAAAGGGAAGTTTGTCAAGAACAAACACTCACGGAGGTTTCTGTGTCAAATCGTTAACAAAGGAACTGCAATTAAAGCCAAACTCCTGCTTTGTCCTCACATGAAGTTTAGTCTTGATAATCACAAGTTCAGCACTGGTTAAAATGATTAGAAAAAGGCTGACTGGGTTTTTTTATCCTATTTCAGTCCTGCTTTCTGTCCATTATCCTCTGAGTCAGCCCTAAATATTTAACCAGAACTCCCCCTTCCCACTCCACCCCTGCCAGAACAGATCCCCTCCTTACTTCTTTCACTTTCAGGGGTCTCCCACCAAGACTGTGCTTGTTCAGAACCTCAGCAGCCTTTTTCATGCTCTCTTCCATCTTGAACTCAACCACCCTGTGGGGACACAACACAGCTCAGGATGTTTTGTTTTAAGAAGCCTCCCTGGAGTTCTGGTATAAATTCAGAGTGAACTTACGCGCATCCCTGGCGAGGTGATTTCCCAGGGCAGTCGCAGGGAGGAGGGAAGAGAGAAGAAATAAAGTCAGTGAAAGCCCAAATCACACACAAATATTTTATTATTAAAGCCAAATCACATCAGTTAAGCCCTAGCAGCGAAAATAAATGTAACCTTACACAGGCAAGCCTCCAATACTGGAATTCCATAATTTCTTATGCCTTAACAGGATTAACCTGGGGTCTCTGAGCTTGTAGCAAACACTAAATCCCGACTCTCCAAGAAATACCACACGCTTCCTGCGACCTGCTCTTCCCTGGCATACAGCAAAACCCTCCACACTCTCACCCTAAATCCGTATCCTTCAGGACACTTAGGAGTGCTCCTATTGTCTTCCCTGATGCTGGACTCAAGGCCCATGAAGGCACTGAACGGTTTCAGTTAGGAATTTACCTCGCTCTACTGGCCCAGGAAGTTGCACCCTGGCCCTTCCAAACTCAGCCAACACTCGAGTGACTTTTCCAAAGCACAGGAATATTCCAGAGCCCTGTCCTGCCTGCTGGGCTCCAGGGTCACACGGCCAACGCCAACGGCACGCGGGGAACAGCTCCTGACTGCAGAGCCCACCCCACCTCCTCCCATCCCACAGCACTCCTGACCTAGAGCCACTGCACATCCACACTCTGAGCCTCCCTGGCCTCCTGTCCAGCACACAGAAACATTTCAGGTAGAAAATCCACAAAGAAACTCTCAAACACTTACCCTTGACTTTCCTTCAGCGTCCATTAAGAGCTCCACGTATGTTACCTCACCAACTACAAATCAGATTCCAGACGACACAGATACCAAGGGAGAAAAGCCAAGAAAACAATGGGAATTTAGAACAATCAACAACCGTGTATGGAGCCTCTGCCTTATAAGAAAGCCCAGAAACACTCCATGTTCTCTAGACCACAAAACTGGACAATTACAGGTATGCAGTAAAGGCTTCAACCACTTCTACATGTTCTTGGTTTTCCTCCACCTCAAAGGCCAGAGATTTCTGCAGTTCCCTGGATCTTTAGTGCTCACTCGTTACCTGAGGCAATCCAAACCCATGGGAAAGGTTGCAGGAAAAAGTTCCCCTCATTTCCCACAGGATGCTGTCCTGGCTCCATAATCCAGAATTTCAAGATTAGTTTTTCTCAGGATTTAAAGACAAAAAAGTAGCCACCAAGATCAAGAGATGAACCAGATCAAGAGATCACTGCCTGCCTGCTATTTATTCCAACAGGTTTTTGCTAATCCACAATAAATTCCATTTTAGCATTAAAATCCACCATATTTGCTCTCAAGACAAAACTGTCAACAGCAAAAGGCAAAAGTCCATGGAAAACTCCACCTTGCCCCTTTCCTCACAGCATTGGGATTGCCTCTCTGGGACCAAATAACCCTGGCAGGGACCTCCAGAATGCAACTACCCAAATGGCTGCTGCCATTGAAGGGACTGGCATACAGAAGAATAGAATAAACACTTTTTTTAAGATGTTTCCTTTCTAGAAGTCCTGGGGTTTAAATTTAAATCAGGAGGACTCCAAGCTGCATTATCTGGACAGTGGAATGTTTTATTTGTGGGAAACCATGAGCCAGTTGAGTATGAATAGTTTAACTGGAGCGAGGAACTGGGGTTTCACAATTCTCTGCCAGGGACAGAGGGAGGTGCTCAGCCTGACCTCCCCCAGGTCCAGGAATTTACAGGACACTGGGTATCACTGTGGAAAACTGACAGCCTGGAAGGTCTCTCCTGAAGCTGGAAAAAAAGAGGAATGCTTAATGAAACCACCGATTTTCAATCTCCACTTCTTATTTTAAACAATAATTTAGCAGTAAGAGCATTCCAGCCAGAGAACAGGATGAACAGCTCTGATCCACTCCTGCCTTTGGGAGGACAGTGTTTGAGGCTGGAAAAGGCTGACAAGTCCCTCTGAAAGGGACTCCATGGGGTGTCCGTTATCATCCACAGCTCCAGTCTAATTCCAGCCTCTGATCCCTCGGAGCTCACGCAGCACGCGTGGGATCGTTCCCAAGGAGTCCTGGGGGTTCAGCATTCCCACGAGGTTCTGACGCCATCCAGCTCAACAGCAGCAGCCAGAGTCCAGCCACACCTGGGGCAGGGATGCAAAGGGATTCACCAATTCCTCCCAGGTGAGCTCCACTCCAAAACCTCTCCGAGCCACAGCTGCCAGGCCTGGCACTGCCTGAACCTGCGGAGCCCCCGGAGCGAGGGCTCTCCTCTCCCAGCCACCTCACCTACAGCTCCTCCTGCAGACCCACACAAACAGCTCCCAGAGGAGCTTGCCGAGCCTGAGGATATCCAATACAACTGAACATCTGCTCCTCCAACCAGTCCCTGACTCTGAACCACAACATCTCCAGGAATCTCTTGGAAAGTTGAATCTGTACTGGTTTTGCTCAGAGCTTCCCGCTGGAGCCTTACAGACACATTAAAATCCAAATATCCAGCCTGAAGTAGCTGCTTTCCTTTAAAAGACACCTGAACTTCCTGAAGAGCCCAATTTCAGAACTCGGGAGGGGGGAATGACACACTCAGTGCAACGCCCAGAAGCACTGCCATGAAAATGCATTAACTTCACCTCAAAATGTATGAGAGGAGCCAACCCAACCCCTCTGCCAGAACGTTATCTAGCAAAGGAAACTTTTTCTAAGAAGCTAGGCTGGGTCACATTTTAGTTGGAGTTTTTGGGTTTTTTTTTCCTAGATCCCAAACCATAGGATGCCATGGAAAAGTACCAGGAGCAGATATCCATGTGCTAGACCAGGATAAATGCCCAGTGATCCTGGCAGGATTCCCTTCTGCCAGAGAACAGCTGGATTATGTCAGGGAACATTCCATAGCCACAGGTGGAGAAATTTCATCCAAGCACAAAAACTGTTACTTCAGGAGCCTCCCAAGGGAGGAAACTTCCAAAAAACACCAGCCCCAAGTCAATGCATGTTTAATTTAGGAACACGCTCCCTGTGGTGTCTTAAAGACTTAATGTAGAGGAGACTGATTTATAGATTTATTTAAAAATCTATAAATTTATTTATTTAAACCTCACACCTAAAAGTTTGGAAATGCAGCTTTTCCCAAACCAGGAGACTGGAGCAGAATTTACTGCAATAACCAGAAATCCAAACTGAAGAAAGCCTCAGTGTTATTTATCACAGACATTATTTTTCCTCCTCTTTAAAATTTTGTATGACTTCCCGAAGTTTATTAGTACTGAAAATGCCAGTCTTCAAGCCGGGCTGCTCCAGCAGAATTCCAAGACTCTATAGGACCTGTCCAGAAAGCTCACATCAGGATCCACGGGTGACCTGAGGCCCTGAAGATACATCTGGGAACTCCCCAGACCAAGCTCAGACAAATGTCAACTTTAGGTTGGGCAATTTGCTTTCAACTGTTTGTGACAAACCAAAGAGCTCTGAGAGGTGTGAAAGGTGCAGGGAGGGAAGTGGGAGCAAACTGAACTGGCACAGGGGGAATGCTTCGTAGCAGTTATTCCTTGGCCTCCAGGGCCAAAAGTAAATACTGAACAGGGGAGGAAAACCCCAAACTGGCTGGATGTCTCCTCATCTGAAGAACGAGTGATCCAAGAGGATCAAAAAGCTTCACACTCCCTTTGCCTTCACAAGTGTGAGGCAAAGCAGAGCTGGCCTCATTTACAGGTAAAGCTTGGGACAGGCAACCCCTGAAAAGTTACAGGGGGCTGGGGAGAGGAGCAAGTTTTACACATGCAAAGCTTTAGCTGAAAAAGAAGGAAAACCTTCCCAAAGCAGAGGCAGCAGTCAGCAATTCTGTCACAGATGGGGAAGGGAAACTTCCCTTTTGCAAGAGAACACCCAGACAAAGTGGTGATTTTGGCTCTTGAAGAGCTCAAGCAGCAGAGGGAGTCAAAAGCTCCCTGCAGCCAGGGAAGGGCTGAGATTCCTTGGAAAGATGGTGAAAGCCCAAGGGAAAGAGAGCAACTCATCAGAGACTTCAGCAAGTGGAAGGGGCAACAGGCCAAGGGTGGAACAGCACATTCCTCCCCCATCCCTCCCTGACTCCCCTGAACTCCACAGTGACCAAATCTTGGGCACTGAACCTGGGGACTCTGCACTGCCAGTGCCACCAGTACTGGTGTAACTGCTACTGGAGCAGCCCCAGCGCTCACCAGTACTGCCACTGGGACACCAGCAACAGCCACAGGTTCCCTCTTCAGGAGGCCACAAAGCTTCCAGAATCCCTGGAGGTTCAGCAGGAAGGCAGCACGTGGAGTTTAACAGCTGCTCCTCTGCACGGGGTTTCGGGCTGGGAGAGCTTTGATCCTGGCTTGCCACAGCCCTGGGCTGTGATGGAGGAGGGAATGTGGGCACAGCCCTGGTGTCCTGTCCCTCCCAGAGGGGACAGGAGCCCGGCCTTCCTGCAACTGCTCCTGGTCACAGCCATGTCCATGGACCCACACTAATTACAGTTATTAACACTACCCACACAATGGGACAATTACTGCCTCGTTTTACAACTGACCCCTCTCCTTGGATTCTGTGCCTTTTGCTACTTTGGGTAGGGAGAAGGTTTAAAGCACAAAATCCTGTATTTCCTAAAGGAACCAATAAATACCTGGAATTCAGATCCCAGCTTTTTTGATGCCATGGCATCGCCTTCCCTCCACCAGCTGCCATGAACACTCCCATGTTTCTCCACACATGTGGGGGACAGAACAGGACAGGTTCCAGCATTCAGTTACCTCCATGGAAAACTGCTGCCTCCGGAAGCCCTTCCCAAATTCCCGTCAGCGCTGCTGCTCAGTCAGTTTTGGTAACACCTTGTGTCTGCCAGCCAAAACGAGGGAGTTCCAAACAAGAACATCTCTTCATTCCATTACCAACATTCCCACTGCATACCTGTAATTGAGTTTCTCCAACCAATCCACTGGGATGCCCGAGCCACGGCGTGGGGAGAGAGAGGTGGCACCTGGAGCAGCCGGGCCACTGCTCCTGCCCCAGCAGCTCCTGCACACTCGGCACCTCCCCGAGCTCCTGCTGCTACAGCCCTGGCTGCACGGGGCCCAGCCCTGCAGAGCCCTCACACACCCAGGGTTTCCCCTTGGGCACAGAATTCCACCTGCTCCCAGAGCCTGGGACGTTTGGCCTGGCGCTCTCACGCTTCCGAAGCAAGAATTCCACGGGGGCACATTCCTGGGGCTTGGAACTGCCCTGCCTTGGGGCAAGGACTGAGCAAGCCCGAGCACAGCACAAGAGCAGCAGTTTGGGAAAAGACCAGAACAACTCCACGGCAAATCCAAACTGTTGGATTCATCAGCAGTGCCAAACCCCGGGAAGGATGATCCCAGTTTTAGCAGGACAAGCCCTGCAGCCAGAAGGAAAAGGCTCCAGCGTTCCCCTAGGAGCATCTGCTGGAATGAGCAGCTGAACAGCCCGGCAGGAAACAATCTCAGCCCGGCCTCTGCCAGCCACGGGAACTGGAGAGAAACCACCAGACGCTGGGAACGGGATTCAACACAGCACAGAGCCGGACACCTCCACACCCGGAGCGCCGAACACCGAGGGCCCTGGGGCAGCCACGGGGCAGTTAAGGGTCCATCCATAATCAGGGCCTGTTCAAGCAGCCTTCGAGGCTGACACTGCTGCCGTGACACAAAACCACTGCTGGCTCTCCGACAGCCCCTAATTAGGGAAGCTCCCTGTGCTCCCAGCCCCGACAGCCATTCCACAGACTCGGTTCCCTTTTGGCTCCAAAGACAAACATTTGAAACCCTCTGGAACTTTGTTTTCCCCTTCTTTAGGCCACACCTCAAACACCTGAACTGTCAGTCCTTACCCAGCTCCAGCACAATGACCACTGCCCTGGCTGATGCTCTGTATCCAGAAGTGCCCCACAGGAAACATTGTGCTGTTAGGCTCAACTTGGTTTACACATTTTAAGGCTGGAGAAGCCGAGGGTTTTCTTGCCACTCCACAGCACTTTCAAGGTGACTTGAAAACTAGAAAGCTGGGCACCAGCCTGAAGAAATGACACTAATTCAAACTTGTCACCACCCAAGTAGTCAGCTCAATCTCTTCATCTTCCTCAAGAGATGAAGATGTCCAGGTCAGCAAAGGCAGCTCCCATCCACATGGGAATTAAAGGGAATTGTGGAAGGGGGAACACCACAAACCTGATTTCCAAAGCCCTGATTCTGCTGCAGCACATGCCAAAGCACCAACCTGATTTGGCAGGTCACCCTTAAATACATTGAACTGCAACCAACGGCAGAATGGCTCTTGAAGCCAGCCCAAACCCCTCCGAATGTGGGGACACAGCTGGATATCCACACACCAGAGCAGGACGGCACCACCTGAATGCCCAAAAAACATTAAAATGCTTCAGAAAGTTCTGCTGCACTTCAAGGCTAAAATCTGCTGCAAGCCTGGGGTTGGATCCCTAAGGAAAACACTGCTAATGCCGGGATGAGGCTCCATCAGCTGCATGCCAGAGGCCTCCACAGGAACCATCCCCTGGAAGGCTGCCAGGGACGGAGGTTGTGCAACACCCGGCGAGGCTTCGGGAAGAGCTTTACCAAACTCCTGGGGCCAAGCGCACCCAGAAGTGCAAGTGCTGAGCTACAGACAGAGCCAGGCACGGGCTGGAGCACAGGACAGCCTCGGCCACCTGAGCTGCACTTTACCTTTCTCTTTGACCAGGTCCTTCAGCGACTGCCACTTGACGTCGAAGGGGATGTTGGTGATGAAGGCTCGGTACCTCTTGGCGGGGTTGGCGTAGGGCTCGAAGCGGTTCCCTCCCCTCTTCATCCCCTTCTCCTTCTTCTTCTCATTCGGGGTCGGGCGCTCGCCTTCGCTGCAAGGACAGAACCCCTGTGAGCTCCTGGGGATGGAGCAGCTCCACCTCCAGACGGAACAAAACCAGAACAAGGAGTCACTGAATCCCAAGCGGTTTGGGTGGAAAGGACCCTAAAGCCTACTCCATCTTAAAAGAAAAAATACAAACCAAGGGAACAAAATGCTTCAGCCTCAGCCTTACATAATTCCCTTCACTAATCCAATTAATCTCCTTGCTCACTCAGTGCTGCTGGAGAAAATGCACCAACACACCTTGAGGAGGAATCCCGAACCCATCAGATAAGAAAGCTGAAGTTTCTACAACCTCTCTGTCCTGAGACTTTCCCAGCCTAGCATCTGTGCAGCCCTGCCAATTTCAGGTCAGAAATCCCAGCTCCATCCCTTCAGGACCATTTCAATCCCTGAAGAGACACAACAGTCTGCAGGGAAAAAGGAAATTAAGAATGTAGAGGCCTCCAAAGGTTTGTATTTGAGTGTGGGCCCTGCTTTTATCACCCAGCAGCCAAAGCTTCTCCAGACACAGGGATGGGAATTTTCCAGTCTTTCTCTCACTGAACTTTTTTAAAGCATCTTGATTAATGAAGTAATTTAAACTCCAAAATTAGACTTGAAATAGGCCAATCCTTTTTCCACCTTCATTTCTGTTTGGCTGACGAAGTAACACAAAATGTTGTAGTTGTGTTAAAAGCTGCAACTCAGATTTTAGTGGTTATTCCTTAAGCTGGATTTCCCCAAGGCCACTGAGATTGTGCCCACAGAGCGTTGGTGTTATCCCTGTGAAGTGAGAGCTCTGCTACATGGAGCTGGATATTCCAAACAGAACTGCACCTGGAGACACAAACAAACTCCCTGGAGGCATCCCAAATGTAACAGGGTCAGGAAGAACAAAATCACACCAGAGAGATATCTTAACTTATACTTCCAGGAATAAACATGGAAACAAACTGCTGATTCCATGTTCCCAGGAGTAGCAGGAACATCCCTCCCCAGCCCTGGATCCCCTGTCCCTGGGATCAGGGATGTCTCTGCCCCTGCCTCCTCCTGCCTGGCTCAAGCTGCACAATCCATGAAATTGCGTCTGTCACTATTTTATTGCCCAAAGCACAGTCTGACTCTTCTTCAATGGGAAAAAAAAAAAGGATCTTTTCCCCCCTCAAAGTGAAACTTGGAAAGCTGAACACGTTCCTGGTCTCGAGAAACACAAACTCAAATCCAAGCTCGAATCACAGCACACCAGGTTCAACCTGATTCGTATCAGCCCGCCATGAAACTGAGGCCAAAAACGTCCTGAGGAAGAAAAATCCTTTCTATTCCACAGACTTGGCACCAAAACCGGCTTTGCCAACTGTGGAATTTTCATCGAGCAGCAACACGAGGAAGTGAGAAGCAGCTGAGGCTTTTTGTGCCGCTCATCCCCACGTTTACAGAGCCGGAACTGCAGAGATGCTGATTTTGGTTTAAATTTCTGTAGCACTTTACGGACAGCAGCACCGGGATTGTGCAATCCCTTCCCGGCACCACCTTAAACTCTCACCCTCGAGGTGTTTGCGCTCCTAAATCGCCTCACACGTGAATCACCCCCAAAAAGGAGCACACTCGGCTCCAAAGCGTGCAGCAGGATGAGGTGGGTGCTGAGAGCAGCCGAGTTATTACAACTAACTTACAGCAAAGAAAGTAATGAATTTAAACATCCCCACGCTGGCACAGCCTGCTTCCGCCGGGGAGGCCTAAACTCCATTGAAACTCAGCAGCAGCTTTTCCTGAGGGGATGGGGATCATGCCAGGGCTCCCTGCTCGCCGCACCCCGGGCTCAGGGCGCTGCGGCCGCGGGAGCCCCGGCGACGCCTTCGGGACGGCCCCGCCCGGGATCCCAAGGCGCGCCCGGAGAGAGCAGCGGCCGCAGCGCCAGGAGCGGCCCCACACCGGTAACGACCTCGCCGGGATCCCGCCGGCCCCGCTCCGTCCCGCCGCCCGCAGGCCGGGCCCAGGCGCGGGGAG